>VDFB02013856.1:0-35696 GCA_007258455.2 Sequoia sempervirens | reverse complement strand
ACATCCACATCCAACAACCCAACTAGAACACAAGAAGAGATGTTTGTATCCAACCTATAACCCTCGTTGTCGTCCATGAAACCTTTTCCAGCAATGAATTTTACCATCACAAATTAACATGAGGAATTCTGGGTGATGGATAATACGTCACAACCTCAATGTCGTCATAGGGCCCCTAAAAGCCAATTGCCGCTTACTGCTCGTTAGCTGCACCAGAGTGTCCATGCCACCACAAACCAGACCACTAGCATAAACCTGCATAATGAACATCGCCATGAGGAATGCAAACCAATTTTGCTAAATTTAATCCCATGCAAGAATAGTGAATCCCAAGGTAAATGTCACAGTGCCAACTCCCTACATGCCCTTGGCCTACGAAAAGATCAAATCTCCATTATTATGTGAGAGCCTCAATGTCTGGAGGTACTTCCTTCCTAATTTTTAAATCTTCATGCATTTAATCTATTCTCTTGAAAATACAATGGCACTTAAAACCATAATTGTGAATTGATTGCCTCCAGATTACCAAGTGTCCCCACCATGCAGCCACCTTGATCCTTTAGCCAACAGTGCAAAAAGATTGCCTATGTGGTAGCATGCCACGAAGAGGTTTGCGTTGTCGACACTAACTCTCCACAACTCCGCTTGTGGAGAGTAACCCACCCTACCACCCATAGGTTTTATAATTAATGTTTTCTACAAGATTAATTACTATGTGCTTTCAAAAAGTCATAGGTATTGGTTTGATTTTATATTTTTAAATGCATATTAAAATTAGTATTTACTTTCAAAGCAAATAGTATTAGTATATCTATATTTGCAAGTAATTTTCAAGTGTTAGAATATTTTAACTTTATTTTCAAAGGAATTAATATTTGCAAAAGTAATTTTCAAAAGTTTAGAATAATTTATGTGAATTTATTTATAAAAAGAACTAGTTATAGTTAAACTTACAATTGCAAAATTTATGTTTAGAATAGTTTAAATTTATTTTGAAAAGAAATAAGTATTTATTTAAGCTATAATTGCAAAAAGTAATTCTTGAAGTGTTTAAAATAAGTTTATTTTCAAAAATAAATACTATTAGTTAATTTTATACTTGCAAAAGTATTTAGTATAGTTAAAAAGATAATAAGTATACAAAGGTAATTTTCAATCAATTAGTATAGTTTATTTTCAAAGTAATTAGTATTAGTTGAATTCATTTTCAATTAGTATTACATTATATTACAAAGGAGTTTAGAAGATGTTTTATTTAGGTAATTAGTATTAGTTTAACTTATTTCCAACAGTAATTGATTTTTGAAGGAAATCACAATTAGACAAGTTTATCTATACAAAATTAATTAACGCTCATTTTTTAAAATTAATTAGTATTAATTAAATTTACTTTCAACATTTATTTTCATGTAATTATTATGATTCTTATTTTAGTTCTTAGATAGAAAACTTTATACAAGAATTGAAACTAAAACTAGCAACATTCAATATCAATGATGCTTCTAGCTCATGTTTATGGGTAACGACATCGCGCTTTGAGATACTATATCTATAGCCTAACACAACTGCACAATAATGGTGTTTGTGGCATCGTCCCTTTAAATCATTGGTGAGAAATAAGGGACATCTTGTTGGTAATAAAATCCAAGGGACAGGTAACCTCTCTTGGATCAATAATCTAAAAAGATTAATCAAATGAAAAAAATTCACTAGTTCAAACTTGTAAACCTTCTTATAATATTTTAATAAATTTTAATTATTTTGTTTATGCTATTTATTGGATATTTAATCATGAGAATGGAATTTTAGTTTCAACAGTTTTAAGGGTGATGTTATTTTAGGACTAAGAATTAATTGTTTTTAAGAAACAAGGAATAGTCATGGTGACTATTTACTTATAATTAATGCTTCCCTTTGTGGGTAGCAGTCGTAGAGGAACTATTTGGGGAAAAGGGGCTCTAGAAAGGGTTGCATACCCACATCAAAATTCACATCAAAATTAGAGTAGAAAACAAAACTATATATTTTATGCCTTGATCCTGTTTGGAAGCAAGGTATGTAGGCAGTATGGGAGACAAAGGATGCTCCTAGTACTCAACCATTTAGGGATGGGGGCTTAGGGAATGTCTAATATAGATTGAATGTTAATTCGATTTATAATAGAATATTTAATAATTCAAGATAATTTCTTGATTAAGAGAAAAGCTAAAATATCTATCATAAATATTAAGATAGAATATGTTCTTTGTATACTCATAAGGAATCTCAGATGGATTGGCTTGACTCCTTGAGGATTTAGGTCACATTATGACACAGGACTCAAGCTAATTATTTATTTTATATATACTCCTAAAGATGACGACCTTGGTGCACTTCCAATAGGGGAGTGTAGTCTTTAGAGAGTGTCTCAGGACTTAGATGGTCCTGATGAGTCTAAGTTTTTGACTAGAGCATATTCCTATCCTTTATAGATAGATGCTACCTCGTTTCGTTGATGCCTATCTCAGGTGGATAGATGCCTAACTTGTATGGTTGGATGCTTGTCTTAGATGGATGAATGCCTATCCCATATGGATATAAGTACTTGAGTATACAATTAAATAAACACATAATAAATATTTTAAACAAAAAAAGTAGAGGTAGTTTTTGGGTTAATTGATTTAGTTCTTACATAATAGAAGAAAATCTAATTGAAAACAAATTAACTAAAATAACTACATTTAAAAACATATTAAACTAAATAGATTCAAATAAATACAACTATTGCGGGTAACTGTAATAACTACTACGACTAATTACTTCTATAAAAACATTAACTTTGATGAAACTGAGGAATGTCTAGTTCCTGGATTTAGTTTCTTGTTTTAATCTCATTTATGCGAAACTTCAAAAGACATTTTCAATCCTTTTTCATATACTTTAAAGAATTTCAAAGAATTTAAGTATATGATATATTATGTTAATGAATGGGTGTGTGAAATTTGAATGTCTATGAGAATTAGTAGAATTTTATGATTAATCATAGTTGCTAATCATGAAAATTTTCTTAAGGAATATAACCAACCCCTACAGTGAGAAACCTGTCAACCCGTAGCAAAAGGATTCTCAACCCGTAGCAGAAGGATGACAATTCAACACAACTAGAGGAATCAACTAGCTACAATATGTGCATATTTCTAGAATAAGATGCAATCAATGGTTTTAGGATGTGAATAGATATATCTATGTGTTACTCCACCTTTTTAATAAATCATGGAGGAAGAAGTCTACTCTAAACAAGGGATAGCAGTTATAATGAAGATTTCCTTGTTAAGCACACTTTTGTTATAACGATCTTCTTGATTGTTGTAGAATCCTTATTGGATTCTAACACTTCTACTTTCACCTGCTTTTATCTTTTTGTTAAGTAAAATACTTGGTCCTCTTCTTGCTTTCTTGGAAGAGTTCACAATTGCTAATAGTCTGTTTATAGTTTTTGAATAATAGGACTCTCACATACCCTATATATGGGGATACTCTTGTGAGAGATCGCAGCTAGATTTTTGCATGAAACTAGATTGAATATTAGATTGATTATGTTCTATTATGAGCTTTGTATATGTTGGATTACAATAAAGAAGAATATTTATATTGCATGATTTCCTGAGTTAGTCATCGAAAGGAGATACTATGGAATACAACAGCTCAAGCAAGGGCCAGTTGAGGTACTACATCATCCATGTTATCTTAGATGGTTAGTTATATTCTAAATTGTATTCTCTAAAGTATAGTTTCCAATTTACATTACATTAATTGTTATGTTGTCATTTCTAAATTGAATTCTTTCATTTACAATTATGTTCAATGTTATTAAAGTAATTAGTTAAATTAGGTTACCCTGTGCAACATAAAGAGTCACTAGTTATAGTCCATAATAATAAGTATTCGTAGTAATTACAATAATTAGCATTTACTTACCCTATTCTTTAATTAAGAGTTAGTTTCAATTAATGAGTTTTTAGATGAGTTTATTTTTGTTCAATCCCTATACTTAGTCGATTTAGGAAGCCTAGGATTCTTAACTACATATATAGTGCTAGCATCATCTCAAGTTCATGATTCCTTGGTTGACAATTTAATGAAGTCCCCTTTTGAATAATGAACTACTTAATTTGGGGATCCTTAGGTTTGTTAAGGTATATGTATGATTATCTACATCAATTAATTAGACATTAGGGGAAGCTCTACATTTTTGTTGTCATTTTCGAGGATGGTGCTAAGTTCAAAATTCCTAATTATGTTTTAAATTTCTGCTCATTACTTTCATAAATTAGGAAGTTTTCATTTGTAAGCATTAGGACCAATAAACACTTACAAATCAACCAAGAACTATTCACTAAAAGTGTGCAGGAGAAGCCATTTAATCTCACAATACTATTGTATGTGGAGGTAGAGAGATGCTTTGGGAAGATTTCTCCCCTCAACCCACAAATGTTTTGAAGATATTGGTTCAAGTGAAGAAAGAATTGAGGGACTCAATGATATAGAACCACCCCTCACACCAGTACCTAATCTAGAATTAGGGGGGACTCCCATAAGGAATCTTCACATTATGAAAGAGGAAGCAATGGAAAATCTAGCAGAACATGCTACATTCGAGTTTCCAATCACAAACCAAGAACAGGTTGCTGCTCTCAAGAATATACCCCCTCAACCTTGCCAAATTTCTATGGAGTGGTTACTAAAGACCCAAACACATTTCTATTCAAATTTGATGTTTTGTGTAGAAGCTATGATTATACCATGGATGCTTACAGATTAAAACTCTTTTTAGCCACATTGAAAGATGTTGCTTTGTGATGGTTTATGGGGTTAGGAAGAAATACAGTACCCAATTGGGAGATAATGAAAGCAAAATTCTTACAAAAATATCAAGATTATTGTCGAGGAACAGACAAGAAGAGAGATGACATCTTCAGGATGTCACAAAAGGAAGATGAACCGCTTGAGGATTATGTGGAAAGGTTTCAATTTTATATGAAGAATCACACCAAAATAGGCTTGCTCCAAAGTCACTAAAGCTAGTCTTTCTGCAAGGAGTAAATGAAATCTACATGGATGCTTTAAACCTCATAGGGTTGTGGGATATTTCTCAATTACCTTTTGAGGAAATTTGTTAGCTATGTAGAAATTATTCAAGGTCATCTATGAAGAAGACCAAGGTTGATAGGACATTCTCTTCCACAAAAACATCCAATGGTGTCTCTAGAGTGGAACTCAACAATCTTCTATCCAACATAAAGGATGACATAATCAAACACCTAGCTACCCAATTGGATACATTACACATCAAAAGGAAACAAGAGGAAGCAAAGGTTTCCCTTACTAAATATTATCCACATTGCCACTAGAAGAGGGTAACCTGTAAATGCAAAAATATTGCCAAATTTTTTGAGGAGAAGCAAGAGAGACTTGAAATTCGAACCCTAAAGGATGAGGATGGCAAAGTATTCTAAATTTCTCAATGAAATCCATGGCCAAAAAGACAAGGTAGGCCTCAAGATCCCTTGTCTTATAATATGTCCTTTACTAGGGATAATACAAACTTCTCTAATTGGAATAATCAACCCTGAAACAACATGCAAAATCAATCATGGCCACTGGCCCAATCACCTAATTGGGCTCCAAAATTGGGGATATGGCCACCACAACCATACCAAGCCTCAAAATACAATTCTTAGTGGCAACCCCCACAAAACCAATGGCCACCATAGTGATGTCAGAACCAACAATGGCAAAACCAAAATTTTAGTTACCTAGAGCCATAACAATCTTTGTGGCCATAACAACCTGCTATAATGCCAAACCCAACTATTGCAACCCCAACGCAACCTAGAGAACCTCATTTGTCAACTAAACCTATACCAAAACCTAACAAAAAGCATGTTCAACATGCTTATACTAACGAGACCATCCAATATCCAACCTATGGGGTTGAGGTAAGTGATGTCCACCTTCATTTAGGAAGGATGCTTGTTGGGCCATCAAATCCCTATATTGTAGAGCTTATAGATGAGGAGTCAGTAATGAAGGCCATTGATAATACAATAAAGCCACCTAAACAAGGTAAGATCCATTCAAACTTCATAAGTCCAGAACCACCATTTTCAGAGAGACTAACAACACAAAAATCCCATTCTAAACTTGAATCTGATTTGTTGGTTCAACTTAATAATGCTTGTATAAAGATACCCCTGTTTCAATCCATTAAATAAGTGTATATATATACAAAAACTATGAGAGAATTGTGCCTTAAAAATCCAAGCAAGAAAAGGAAAGACACCCTGATTGTTTATGTATTAGGATAACTGGTTGAAATTACGTTAGGAAATATAGTTGTCCTAAAATATGCAAACCCTGGGAGCCCCATTGTAGATGTACAAATTAATGAGACTCTTATAAAAAACACTCTAATTGACCTAGGAAAAGCCATTAATGTAATGACCAGAGAAACCATGCAACAACTTCAATTGATGGATCTCCGAACCACACCTACTATTTTTCAATTGACAAATAGGTCAACTATCAAGCTAGAGGGTATTATTGAGGATTTAGTTATTACACTGGATTCATGGGAATATCCAATAGACTATATGGTTTTACAACCCAAAGAAAACCTTGCAAGATACCCCTTAATCTTAGGAAGACCATGGCTAGCCATTGCATATGCATTCATAGGATGTAGGTCTAGTAACATGATAATTTTCAATGGAAATATGACCAAAAAATTGGTCCTTTACCCACCTACACAACCACATGCAGACTAGATTTTAGCCTAACTACAAAGTTGCAAAAATTTTTGGATGCAGGGTTCATTTATCCCATATTGGACAACCAATGGATTTCCCCATTGGTGGTTGTGCCAAATAAAGGAGGTAAATGGAGGCTATGTGTATATTATAGGGAGCCAAATAACACAAGAAGGAAGAATCACTTTCCTCTTCCTTTTATTGATTAAGTGTTGGATTCACTAGCAGGTAAGAAATACTTCTCCTTCCTAGATGGTTTTAGTGGGTACAACCAAATAAATATAGCTCCAAATACTAGGAGAAGACCACTTTTACTTGCCCATGGGGTATATATGCTTATTTATTTTTATCATTTGGATTGCATGTAATGCACTTGCAACATTTCAGAGAGCAGTCTTAAGCATATTCTCAAATTTTACACATGATTCCAGGGAAATTTATACAGATGCTTTTACCACTTATTAGAACTCTTACATTATGAGGAATTGTTAAATAATTTGGAGAAAGTCTTTCAAAGGTTTCAGGATCACAACCTCTCTTTAAGACATGAAAAATGCTCCATGACGATAACTGAAGGGGTGGTATTGGGGCACTTTGTGTCCAATAGGGGAATTCGGGTATATCCAAATAAAATTGAGGTAATTTCTACTTTGCCTATTCCTCAGAAGCAAAAATATGTCAATATTTTCCTTCACCATGCAAGATATTACAGGAGGTTTATCAAAGATTTTAGTAAAATAGAAACCCCCTGTTTGTTCTTTTATCTAAAGACATTGAATTCAATTGGAACATTGCCTACCAAAAATCTTTTGAAGCCCTCAAAGAAGATCTCACAAGGACACCTATTTAGAGAGGGCCTAACTAGACAATCCCTTTCTATATACATATAGATGCTTCTGATTTTTCCATAGGTGTTGTTCTAGGATAGAAAAAAGGAAATTTGGAGTATACAATTTACTATATCAATAAAAATCTTCAGGTAGCTAAGCTCAACTACACTATTACTAAAAAGGAAATGTTGGCAACTTGGTATATGTCATCAATAAGTTTAGACATATCACTGGGTATTCTATTTTTGTTCATACGAAACATACAACAATAAGATACTTGATGAACAAACTAGTGGTTGGTGAAAGGATTGTTAGATGGTTATTGCTAATGCAAGAATTTGATATAACCATTGTGGATAAATCAAGAAAATAAAATATAATAGTTTATTTCCTTTCAAGGATGCAAATTAAATAAACAAAATAAGTAGTGGATGATTCCTTTCCATATGAACATTTGTTTTCCCTCTTTGTACAAACACCATGTTATGTAGATATTTCTAATTACTTGGTTGTAGGAAGAACACCCCCAAATCTCTCACCTAGAGAAAGGCACCATTTGGTAGAACACAACTTCCCTTATTCTTGGGTTGTTGGTTATCTCTTTTACACAAGGAAAAATAACATAATGTGAAGATGCCTATGGGAGGATGAAGTATATGACATCCTTAAGGATTTTCATGATGATCCTTATGGAGGTCACTTTGCAGCCAAGGGGACAACTTTGAAAATCTTAACCACTGGTTACTATTGGCCTACACTTCACATAGATGCGGTCAAATATACCAAGAGATGTGACAAATGCTATTGGATGGGAAGACCTACTAGGAGTGATGAAATGCCTCTTCAGCCACAATTGGTCATTACACCATTTCACAAGTGAGGATTGGATTTCATTGGGCTCCAACATCTAATAATAAGGAATACATTTTAGTCTACATAAACTATCTCACAAAATGGGTGAAGGTGAAAGGACTATATTTTGCAAGGGATGACAAGTTGCCAAATTCCTTTATGAAGAAATCTTCACTAGGTAAGGTGTGCCTACAGAGATAGTCATAGATCGGGGACCTCAATTTACTTTTGATTTGACTGAAAATTTAATTAGGGAGTATGAAATCAAGCATCGAAATTCAACCCCCTACCATCCACAAGCCAATGGGAAAGTAGAAGTCACAAACAAAGAGATAACATGTATTCTAAAAAAGACAGCACAAGTACATTAGAAGGATTGGGCAACATGACTACTTGAAGCAGTCTAGGCATATAGAACAACTTGGAAGAACACAATAGGGTTCATGCCATAATAATTGGTGTATGGAAAAGAAGTTATCCTTCCAATTGAGCTTAAGCATAAAATACTCTGCACATCAATAGAGCTTGGAATGGACTTATCTCAAGCACATAAGGAAAGACTACACAGTCTCAACGCTTTGGATGAAATAAGGATGAAAGCCATTCACCATATAGAAATTGTGTAGAAGCAACAAATCAAATGGGACGACCAATTCATTAAAACTAAGGAATTCAATGAAAGTGACTAGACATTGCTTTATGATTCCTAGTATAAAGATCATAATGGGAAACTATGGACAAGATGGATTGGACTGTATGAAATCAAACATGTTTTTCAGAATGGGGCGGTTCAACTAACTACCATAGATTCAATTTAATTCTCATTATTGGTCAACGGATACAAACTCAAGCTTTACGAAAATCTAATGCAAAAGGAAGAGATTTTACATAATTTGCAATAATATTTCAATTCATAATTACATGCCAAACAAGCAGACATAGTGGAAACATCAAGTGATATATCTGTAGATGAGCTAACCAACTTACCTATTGATGTGTACCAAGTATAAATTCTAACAGTAACATCTCACATACACCAGATATCGTCACCTTGACATTTTTTTTGGATGTGCATAGAAGAGTTCACGGGACCTGTAGCAACAACCCTGAAGCACATCAATAAAAAGAGACATGTTCTTCTGCTACTCATAGCACCTACCTCCAGTTCACTACCACTACACCCACAATTTCTAGCATTTGATGTTACATATCACCTTTGTCATTCTGACATGTAGCAACTCCACTACAACATGCATTCCATCCAACATTGCGTCCCATCATTATTAATCACGTAATTACCACAACTTTCCTTTCCATAATTCAAACTTCTTAAACATGTGCCATCATCTCACCAAGCTCTTTTTCTGCACGTTTGCTTGTAGTACCTCAAATTAAATTCTATCATTTCAAATTCCTTTCCTCATAGCTGCATGATGACACTCATTAACTCACACACGCAATCTTTCAATCACTACACCATAACATGTACTTTTCTTGTTATTAACTATGATTAACATTAAAATCATACTAATTTTTTTTACACTACAAAGATCATGCACATATTTACACATTACATTAATTATCTCCAATGCTTTGAAAATTTATCTTCTTTGTCCTCTACGTACCTACTATTTGAGGAAAAATAACAAAACTAAGTTGGAGGGAAGAAAAAAGTTCAATTTGTCATCTCCAATTTGTATTTCCTATTTTTATTTATCGAGAGCTAAGAGAATTGGATAGTCTCAATTTCCTTCATAAGCCATTAAAAGTTTCCATAAGAAATTGTAGAATGCAGAGTACCATAGACGAGGTGACATTAAAAAAATCTAGCATTTAAAAGACAACAAGCTACAAGTATTCACTTAATAGAGCTTATAAAATTGTAAAAAAATGGGAGGAAACATTAGGAGAGAACCAATGACACACAATTTGATATTGGAAGATCATTTATGTCTTCTAATTTTTCAACAAGCTAGGTGGTTGGATTTTTTTTTTTTTAAACGAATAAAATAAAGTTATGACACAGTAATTTTCTAGCACACTATAAAAAGATGAGACTACAATCAAAGGGATACGAGTATATGCCTTAGAAGCAACAATAACAAAGGTTTTAGGTTGCCGAGAACAGGAGAAGAATTCCCAGTTAGAGTTGATGCAATTGCAACAAGGAATGATTTCACATTGCCAAGAGAGAATTTAGACTCTTCTTGACACACGGTACAAATAGACTTTCCATTCCTTGGTTGTGGGCTTCTGTTGCTTCTTACTATTTAACCTATGATGAAATATAGTCCTTATTGTATACTATGTATTTCAAACTTCTTAGTCGCCTATGCCACCAAAGGCTAGTGAATGTTCTTAACTTTCTATACAGTTTGTTGAAAATAATGTTACTGAGTATAAGAGAAAAAGGAATCAGTTTGCATTGTCACATTTTTGTTTAGTCACCCTATTGATTAAGAGGAGTCTCAGAACTCAATTCCCCAATGTATCTTGGGAAGACTTTTTAGCCTGCCATAATATTAATGATATTCTCATGAGCCTAGAGGTAGAAGAAATAAACATGGAATGAGAAATTAATGAGCCTTCTACGACTACAGAAGAAGAATATGTACCCTCTGCTTCACCCATATCTTCACCTACCTATGGTATTGGTGAGAAAAAAAAGTCAGATATGTAGAAAACACAACCTACAGATTTAGAGGAATAAAATGTAGCATAAGAAGAACCAAAAACCCTTCCTCTATCAGAAGCCCTTCCAAGCCTAAGAAAAAAAGAGGCAAAAGTGAGGCCTCCACCTCTTCACCCAAGAAGAGGCATAAGAGGTCAGTACAATTGAGAAGATAGACACACTGCCTCAAGAGAAAGGGCCCTACAAAGGGGAAGACTAAGACTCAGAATGAATAATTTGTTGTAGTTGAATTTGAGATAGACTCCCAAGAGGAGAAGGTTCCTAGTGGTGAAGAGCAACCTAAAACATTACAACCCTTGCATGATCTGAGTAGCAATTCAAACCATGATTCTAAAGATTTGTTTACAGCTAGGAAAATAAATAAACCTCAAAATAGCTTAGTTTCAAAGAAAGGTTTTTGTTCACATGATGAGGCTGATGAGGAGATATTTCTAGAGAAATAAGAAGAATTGCTTTCGAAGGGGAAGAATGAGAGCAAGGAACTACAATAAGTGAATACAAGAATTAGAGGAACAACTCAAAGGATACTAGTAGAGGGAGGATGGATTAAATAGCAAAATTCAAGAATTAGAGAAAAGGTTGCATGCTTTTGAGCAGCAAGGGTGAAGATTGGAAAATCAACATAATTGGCCATTTATGAGATCAAAAAAGGAACTCCACATCCTATAAACCAGTATGCACCCCTAAGAATGCCTAGAACCTTGATTGTGGTAACCCTTGGCATTGAGAGCTATGTAACACAGTAAGAGAATTCTCCCAAATGCAAAAGAACCAAGAAAAAGAAAAATCTAAATTAATATCAACACATACCAGATCAATTGAAAGAAAGGATGCAAAAAATAAGAAATTAAAGGTAAAAATATAGGAGATGACTGAAAAAACAATGCAACTCCTAAAATGTAGACCACCTACAAGGGTTTACACCCCATATTTGCAGGAAAGGTTTTTAATCTTTCATTTTAGTTAGTTGATTAGTGATCTAGTTTCTTTGTCCTTATCTACCTTATTTTTAGAAGCATACCAACAAGATACCCCAGAAATGCAAGATCAACTATGTGAATTCTATTTGCATAATCTAACTAATCCCTCATGAATCCTCCTAGAAACCACTTATATTTGTAGGGGATGTTAAAATAAAAGAAATAGCCTCATTTATGAGAAATGAACATCAAAGAGTACAAATACAAAGGAACTATCAAGCAAGGGAGAAGTCATTCCCCCTTCTACTTAGAGTAGAAGTTGAATATCCTCGAAAGATAGTGGAAGAATGGATTAATTTGATAGAAAGAAGGTGGGTGAGAGAAAATATTATGGAATGCAGGGAGAATGACTATACAAGATTTCAAGAATTAGTAGCAAGGATGGGGAAAGAATCACTTAATTTATCTCAAGGGGTAAACCCACAAAACTGGTTTACAATTCTAGTGAGGAAGGAAAATACCAAAAAATCCCCCCATGGAGAAAATTTTGGTTTATGGGGGTTTGCTCGAACCCCCCTTCGAGCGAACTTATTTAATGTTGGGTCCCACCATATTCCATATTTCCCATAATGAAAAACAAAGGAAAACTTAGTGGAAGGAGGGCTTTGCTCGAACCCTGGTTCATGAATTGTGTTGGCTCACTAACCTCTTTTCCCCTCTCTCTTCTCCCCCCCTCACCAAATTTATCTAGAATTTTTTCCTTCAAAGCTCTGTTGATATTGAAAATGGAGAAGACTAATCAACCGATTACAGTAGTCCTAATGAGCTATCCAACGAATATATAATTTAATATAAGTCTTTGGTTTTATTTATGATTTGTTTTAGTTTGATTAAACATAGGTTTTTCATTGAAACAAGTCATGCAGGAAAATATAGATTATAAATTTTTTTTGAAAAATATCATGATTAGTGTCCTTGATCCAAATAAAAAAAATTGAATTTCATTACATGTACCTGCGTTGTATACAACTTTGCAGGTCTCAATTCAGAATAATTTGACTTCAAACTTGATTAGAAAAATATTTCTCCATGAAAACACTATGAAACAACAGCGCTTAGATATCATAGTTACAAATCTAAACAAAAAAAAAATAGAATTTTATCCTTCATGGAAAAAAAGTTATGTTGTATATGGTGAGCATCACTCCTTAAAAATGGTGTTTACTGAAAAAAAATAGTTTTCGAAGGAGATGGAAAAAGAAGTGCAATCTAATTCCAAAAAAAATGAAAAAAATATCCTTAGAATCTACAGACAAAATGTCACAAATCACTAGTTTGCATCATCTTCAAATTCCTCATAATTTAGCCACTATAGGTCCCTGAAAGTGAAGATTTTAGTTAGAAAAAATTAGTTCAGTGTCTAGTTTGGCCAAAAATTGTAAACCAATATTGTGGGATCACCCAAAGACAAATGGAGAGAATTAATACTGAAGCTAAAAAGGAGGGAGCGCCATTCAGTTTTCAACTATGTAGCAACAATAAAAAGAGCCTATATATACATTTCAGCCTCTCTTGAAAATAATATTACTTGGTTTTCCTTGATATTCCATCCTCCTCTTCTCTTGTTCCTAATCCCACATTGGACAGGAAGTGTTGAACACCTAGAATACTAAGAGGGGGGGGAGTGAATCACTATTCACTAAAATTTATTAACTCCATCAACTTTAAACATTCATTCAATGCATCATATTAAACTTGCAGTAATAAAAAGGAACATAAAAATCATGCATCACATCAAAGAACACAAGAACACTAGATTTACGTGGAAAACCCAAAAAGGAAAAAACCACGATGAGGATTAGCTCACAATATATTATAACTGGTTACAAGATATTATAGAATGGCTCACTGCCAGGTGGACTCACTATCTAGAGAATAGAAGAAATGGCTCACTGCTAGAATAGAAAAGTGTGTGGCTCACTGCCAAAGATTGAATTGATTACAATGCATCTACAAGATGCTGAAGATAGTTCCAATTAGGCTAAGAAAATTGACTTAACAAACTCCATACTTCACCCTAATAACAACTCGCACTACTCTACACTAGATCTTCACACACACACTTAATTATCTCACATCACCACACAAGGAATTAACCTTGTATATATATCACAACCAACAAAAACATCAAATAGATCAACCTAATTAGATGTATCATGCAACACAATAACCTATCGACTCAAAACTCAACCACACACACTTTGTAGAATAATCCAAAACATGTGACACATCAAAATAGGTTGAAATGACCTATAATTACTCTCATAAGTCCAATCCATACATGCTTTAATTTTGCACGACCCCAAACCCTTTAGGTTGGCACCGCTGGTGAAGCAATAATAGAATGAACCAACCATTCATTCACAAATCAAAACACAAATCTCCAAAGCACTTGCCACTTGAAGCATACAAATCTCTGACATTTGTAAACACATCCTTGAAAATGTATAGCAAAAATATTCATCCGTGGTGGAATGCAGAGTATTCCAATCATGTACTCTGCTACTGCAACTCTGCCATTACCAAATCTGATACTCTGTCAACTCTAACTTCAGCTGTAGAGGACTTCAAGGCTTGAAAATTTGGATTTAGATTCCTCCAACACACAACAAAATTACCTTAAAACCACATAACAAGATTCTTCATAGCGGAGTAATGCAGACCTCAATGAACACTAACACTATACACCGAGACTTGACAATTATCCAAAACATTTGGTCTTCTTTGGACCAACACTTCTACACCTGTTCAGTAGGATGACATCATGAAAACACCATATTCAATCATGCTCATCAATCATCGCTTATACATCAATGCATCAATGTTGACATAAATGACAACACCATATTACCATCATATTCCATACATCCATCAATCTTCTCAATGACAAAAAAACTTCCAACAATCTCCCCCTTTGTCATTAATGGAAACACACTCTCAAAACTCTTAAACTACACCTCCTTTGACATCAAGGGAAAAGGGCTCACAAAATTAGAATTCTCAAACTACTTCAACTTTTCTCCCCCTTTGTAGATATATATGTATATACATAAGTATAGCTCCCCCTTACTATTTTTACTCCTATACTCAACACTTCTCCAACAATTAAAGTAGCTCCTCCTAACAATTTTATCCATTAAAAATGACCAAAAATGTACAACATTATCTACTACATTCGCATATGTACAAAGAAAACAAAAAATACATAAGTAAAATAGAAATGTACATTTTCAACTAGAAGATGGAAAAATACTCTTATAAGACACCTTCAAGTTTTCAAGGTGTGCCTCCTAATCATTCTTCCCAACTTCCCAATCCTTCTTAGTGAAGGCAAGCATGCAACACTGACTCTCAAAATGAGTGAGGAGATCCCCTCCAATTTTTTTTCATTGACCTTCTTTGCCATTTCTTTTTATATATTTTCTTCTAAACTTGTTTAATAATCTTTGAAAGAATCTAATAATAACTTTAACTTTTGTACCCCAATTAAAGATTCATCAATGGTTGCACCAGGAATTCCTTCTTGCAACACCTTGACTAGTTCCTCAATCAATTTTGCACTCTTTTGGTGTGTTTGTAGTATCTCCTTCCTTATGAAGGCATGAAAAGCATCACCAAGTTGAAGTTTTTGTAGGGGAGAGATCTTGGCCATATCAACTTGTCCCTATTGCATTGGAATTTGCAAGGTTTGTGTAGATACTACTGGTTCAAATTGCAACTACATATCTAGTATATCCTTTAGTGAATCTCTAGAGGCTCCAGAGGATTCACCAACAAAGTATTTTATCCTTCCTTCTACACACTTTTATCCTTTTCATCACTACCAAAGTGTTCCTTATTCTTCTTCTCTTCAACAAATTTCTCATTATTCGGAGGAGGAAAGTCTTTAGTATTTTGTGCCTTTATTTCTCTGGGACCTTTTGTGTATCCTCTTCTTTGCTCTATTTTTTCTTCTTATTCAGAGAGGGAAGTTTTTGTTCATTTTTTGCTTCATCCTTCTCTAGCATGTCCTATCTCTCTTTATTTTGTTCCTCTACAACCACATTCTTCACATCCAGAGGGATATTTTCTATCGTCACATCTTGAATATTCTCTCCCTTTTCTTTATCAATATTCTCCATAACTGGAGAGGCGTTACCTTGTTCTATTTGAGGTTCTTGCTTCGGGGCAACTTGTACATCATAATTATTTTCTTCACCACCAACATTCTCTACAACTAGAGGGGCATTGTCTATAGTCATATCTTATTCCACATTCTCCTCTATAGGCATATGCTCATGTTATTTAATATAAGGTTCATTGATTTATGAGACAAACGTATCAAGCTGCATTTGACTTCCGTTGTTTGGAGACATTCCTAATTCTTTGGCAAGTTCTTCAACCTTCTATAGTGTCTCATTTTTTGCCTTTCAATATCTTCTTTGTCCCTGCTCATTAAAGTGTTGACTCTTTTCTTTTTTTTGAACCTCCTGCTATATAGTTGAGCCATTTTAGCTCTATCTTCATTAGAAAGAGAAGAACCAATCTTCTCCAAGGAAAATGCCCTAATTTTGGCATCCTCATCAACAACCTCTTGCCTTAGCACTAATACATTCTTCAAGTCATCAGGAAACTGATCTTCAATCTATACTAAGGTGGTATAAAATGTTACCATATATTTCACAATAGCTTCTTCTATTGTTGCTTTATCTGTATCATCTGATTCTGAATACATTTTAGCAGTTTCTTCCAACATCCCATGCTCATAAATACCATTTAATAGTGCATGTAGCCTTAGGGGGATATTCTTTCTTACTAGAGGGGTCTTCTCTTTCTTCTTCCCCTTAGCTTCAAGAGAATTTTCTTCTTTTCCTTGACCTTGACTTCTTCTCCCTCACATAGATCTTGAAAGCTTGTTGTTGCTTTTCAACTTCTTCATTATCAGTATCGACAATATCAATTTTAGTCTTCTTTGCACTTGTCTCTACTTGAGAGACACTGGATTTCCTTTTTTGGATCAACTAAGGTCCTTCTTCTTCTTCCTCTTCATCATCATTTCTTGTATCTCTCTCTCTTGTAGTTTTTTCTTTCCTTCTCCTTTGTGGAGGATTTTGTTGTTGTATAGGGGCACTAGATGTAGCTTTCTTCTTAACACCAACTGCAAGCTTAGTTCCAAAGACATTGGGAACAACTAAAGAGGAGGTAGAGGTCCTAACTGACCTTCTTGTGCTTGGAGTACCTTCTGGAGGACCAAATATTCCTTTTAATTTCTCTGTAGGGCTCTTAGGTAATACCCAATATCTCTTCCATTTGAGTTTTCATCTTCTCTACATTCTTATTTATCTCCTTTTCCTTGTGTTTTAGGCACACTTCACTGGATTTTTCCTCATAAGTTCCAAACCTATCAGCAAGATCTCTTGGTTTGCTCAACATCAGATCTAAAAGTTTGATAATCACATCTTCTACCACTTCATATCCCATTTCTAGAATCTAGACTATTTTGGGTTCCATTGCTTCCATCAAACAACAATCTCTACTAACCATGAAAGTAACATCATTCTTTTATTTGTCAACATACGAGACTGAAAGGATTTGAAAAATCCCCACAAAGCCTGATCCCAAGACTCGTCATTTTGAAATATTCTCATATGTTCCCTTATTTGTATTGCTATAGGCATATTATCTAACCATACTATGTTCTTTGTTCTGAGAAAATCTTTAAGAAAGTAGAATAATAAGTAAATGATCATAGTTCCATATCAGAAGGGGTATCTTGGTTCTTTAGTCTTTAGTAGGTTCTCCAACAATTATTGTCTCAACAGTTCACACAAGTTTATATTCATGCCTTCCTTCACCATTTGGTAGGCAATGCAAATATTAGTGGCAGGAAAAAGGTTCTCTTTGTTTGTGAAGAAAATCTTGTACCCAATCATCATAAATGCATACCTCACAGCTGAATCTTTGATGTCATTAACGGTGAGAGCATGCTTGTCATTTTTTTCTCATGTTAGCTTCATTACCACATTGTTCGTCATGGCCTTGAATGCCATAATAGATACCGTAGAGTACAAACCCATGACAGACCTAATTGCATCCTTGTTGATCATGTGCAACAGGTCTATGTAAGGTCTGAAAGTCTCTTTTATTAATCCCTTAATTTCCAAAATAAATTAATAGAATGAAGTTAATTATAAAAAGATGTTGAGGAATAATTAAATTACTATCATCACTAAATTCAAATGGAATAACATACATCAATGAATCAAAGTATATTAAAACAAGGCGGTGCCTTCATTAGATTTAGCCATGTAGGCTTACACTTGAATTATCATCTCAACAATACATGTAAATTCAAATACTGTGATGCAAATTAAGGAATATTCAACAAGATCATAAATGCATCCACAAAGAAACCATAACACAAAGATTTTCATTGAGTGGAAAACCCTCATAGGGATGAAAAAACCACTCGTAAAAGTGCCTCACTGGCTTAATGAAATGCCTCACTGGCAGAGCCTTACTAGCTACAAAATCTTAATGGTTACAAGATGCCTCACTAGCAATGATCATACTATTTCGTTGACATGACCATTTACAACTTCAATACACACTTCTAAATAATAAAGCAAACAACTATAGAGGGTCACATAGTTCCTCTACATAATAGTTATCTTCTTAACACTTCCACATTTCATATCCTAATATTCATAAGAAATGAAGTCTTATCATATAAATAGCCCATTGTCTTGCATGTAGTTACAAGATACTTTTTCAAGTTTCATCAATGCATCATCCTTGCATATGAAATTATGGCAATGTCAACACTACCATGAATCACTCCCAAGTATTTGCAAATGAGACAATTCTACCTTCAATGACCTCTCAAATATCACTCAAGTACACTGAAAATCATAAGACAGTCACATAAAGCTTTATAAAAGTAATCCTAGCCCTGCTAAAATACACACATACCTATGCAAATATAATGAGAATGTTTACTTCTAAACTCATTGATTCATAGAGAGCTCAACAATAAGAGAGTAAAACTATAAAAGAGTTAAGAAGGTATAGATCATGTATGTATGTGAATACATATATAAGCTAGTGAATATGAGTATACATTCTTATGCAAATAAATGATATACACTAGCCTCTCACAAGATGTCCGATAAAGTGCATAGTGGGTCAACGTGGAGTAATGTAGAGAAATAATAGGTAAAATAAATCCACCTAATAAAAGTAAGATGAGTAGAACAAGATAATCTAGAAACCATGTAAAGGCCCACAAAAAAATACAAATATTCAATGTAGCACTAGAAGAGTAGATTAAAGAAGTCCCTAACCAATGCAATCACTATAAGCAATTTCTATTATCAATAGAAATTTGTATCTTATGGAAAGTTTCAAGATGGTACCATATAAAGTTGCAATTGTAAGTTAAAAAGTAAATCATGTAAATGGGAAAGTAACAATTTAATTAGATCAGTAATTTCTATGTATTATCCATTTTGAAATCAATATAGATAGAGATTCTACTACAAACCTCTGATATCTTCTGTTATATATAAAATGTTATGTAGTTTATATGCATGATATAATCTCCATTTTCTCTCTAATTAATTAACCAAGATCTCAAGGATCTGAATTGTGATCTTAACCTGTTACATTAATCTCTGAACTTCAAGCTCACAACTTGTGCAATAGTTAGTGTCAATGACCATTTCCTTATATTTTAAATACAGAAAAAGAAAAACAAGTGGGAGAGTTGCAATGTTACTCAGAATTCAAGCTCACTCAAGGATTAACGTATGAAACATATTGGACATTGTATAGTCTGTGAAGCAAGAACCACTTCTAGAAACATTTTATACAGAAATCCAAGCTCCCACAAAGACAATCCTCCTATGGTCATAAATTAAAAGCAAACAATAACAAATATTCATCTCATACTAGCCGCAACAACAATAGCTCACTTGAATCTATCCCCTTTTCTATCTACTATGAATCATAACAAAAGTTATTGTTCCTCAGAAATCTCGGAAGGGACATTCTTCCTATGCCACAAGAATGCCTCCGACAGTGTGAGTGTTGGCATTGGTATGGTTGTTGTTGTCAGTTGAAGCGATGTGGTGGGAGACATGGAGGCAGAGGAAAGCAGAGAAGTCGTGGTCAAAGAAGAATCGATCATCACAACTTTCCCAACTAGTGGAGAAGAGGCAAGGTGGACTGAGATGTCCACTGCGGGTGGAGAAGTAGCAACCATAGCCTGTGAGATGGATGAAAGGGCAGCAACAATGGAGGTAGCCGGTGGAGACTTAGGTGGATCAACCTCCATATCCTCTCCCTCACAAAGTGGATCTTATTGTATACTGGGCACTGTAGTGGTGTCGCCTAAGCCTTTATGTCTCTTGGAGGACTCACCCTCCCAGGCCTTTCTAGCATATACCTTTGGGTTAGGTTGTTGCTCCTTAGTATCTTTTCTTTTCTTTGATCTCGTGAGCGGAGGGGATCGAGATGTCCCTCCTGTGGAGGTTGTAGCAGCAGAATCATCTGTTGCACTAGGCTTACTTTTGAGCCCTTCATATGTTAGGGCAACTGATGAAAATCAGAATTCACAATGGAAATCAAAACATATTCTAAGCACGCTACAAATTCATAAAGTAGAGCAAACGAAAATAAAATATGAACAAATCCCTTGAAGGAGAAATCTTTATTACAAACCATACCATAATGTCCTCTATAGTATACATAAGGTCCCTTTATAGCTGTAGGTGACCATAACAAATAACTCATAATTAGATATTAGTTTAAACTGTTTCCTCAAACATCTCCCTAACTATCTCCCATGATTTCTTGAGATATCTCCATGATTCTCTCAACAATCTCTATCCCTTCTTTCACTCATCTCTCATTCCTACGTAGACTTCTAGAATTAGTCTAGATTATTATTTTCCATTATATTATTCATTAAGCATTCCAAATGGGAATGTTCCCTCTTTCATGGGAAATCTTCATTACATTTTCCCCTCTTTATTCTTTGTTCTTCATTTTGGTCTTTGTCATTCTTGATCTTCTCCACTTTTTCACGTGTACCTACAAACACAAATATAAGTTGAAGTTCATATAAAAGAATGCATCCACTAGAGTACATGGGTAACCAGCCGTTGTATCTGAGCGCTGATTCTCTAGGAAATTCCTTCTTGTACATGGTTCATCAACCATTCTTTCACTACAAGTCTTTTAGCTGTTCCCCCTACATCACCATCATCCTCATATTTACCTTCATTTTCTTGGGTTTTTGGCTCACTCGTAACCATACACGTTGATGCTCCTGCATCAGACTCCCGAGGAACAAAATGATTTGTTCATGGACTCCTATCTATGAGTTCTTTTCAATTGTTTTTGTTGGTTGCACCTTTCATCTTTGTTGTTTGACATTTTTCTTTTCTTTAATATTCCAATTGCAGGTGCATCTACTACAATTTCTTCTCCTCCTGGATCCCAATCTTTGTTCTATTGCTGTCCACTTCCCTCACTGTCATGGTCATCTTTAGCAACCTTCATTCTAATGGTGACCTTTCTTATTAACTCTGTCCTCTTCAACTTTTGTAGTTGTTGATGTGCTACTATTGTCTTCAATCTTCATGGTTTCCATACTTTATTCTGCAATGCTCCACTTGCTCTGCTGATATATTCCCTCATAATCAATTGATTTTTGTTGTCGATTATGTTCTTCACTTTAGTATGCCTCCCCTTAGGCAATTTTGTCATCAGTATACATAACTTCTCAATCTCAATATCCATCATACTCTTTCGCTTATCTATGCCTCTAGCACTGCTCCATTGTAGCTTTGCTTCAAAATTTAAAATTTTTATGGCCTCCATTGCTATTTCACTATTCAACTTCCATTCTTCATTGCCAGATATTTCTTCAAGAATGTTTAAGGAGCTTTGTTGCCTCCTCCATGGCTGTTTTATGAGAGAATAACTTTCAACTTCCACACTCTCACTTTTACCTACATCTGCACATGAAATAAACTTATCACAATAAGCATTAAATCTGCAAAAATCACCATCAATCATAAGAATGACTGCTTTCTTCTTTTCACTGTTGTCTTCAAATATGTAGTCTTATGTCCCTCCATATGCATTTGTCTCTCCTTGAACCTCAGATTCTTCTTTAGTTTTTTGATGTCATTTGCTTCTTTTTTCTTCTTCATGCTTCTTGTCTACAACCTCTTTGCAGTCTTCCTTAATCTTTAGATTGACTAGCCATTCCTTTGACATCCTTAATTCTGCATTCAAATCTATATTTCTGAGCCTATCATCGCCTACTCCACAGGTTGGAATTTTCTTGTTTTTGTCATCATCCTCTTGTGTTGAATGAAATAACATTTCATTCTTAGGTTCTCTCAACAAAATATCCAACAATTTGATTTCCTCTTCAAATTTTAATAGCATTGTATCTGAATATTGTTCCTCATCATCTTTTTGATCCTTCTTATGATTGTCTTCAAAAGCTAGCTTAACTTGGTCCACTGCACTAATAGGTTCTTGCAAATGTTTTCCCATAGCTACATTGTTCCACTGTATATGATCTTCATGTTGATCTAAATCTTTCAAGTCACCCATAAGATTCTCATGAAGTATTTCATCAACATCTTCATCATCCTCTTCAAGGAATGATCCTTGTTCTAGTTCACAATAGTGAAATTATTCTTCCTCGTACTCAACCGCTCTAAGTTCTTCTTCCTTCAACCAAACTCTCATCATGTGCCTCATCTTTTTCTTTAGCCTTCTTCCAAACAATTCTTTAACATGCCATTTAACCTGCTTCTTCATTCGCCATCCATACCTCTGGTTTTCTGCACTTTCCTATAGCAACATTATCATTATGCTAAGTTGTTTTTTCATTTGAGCGATTTCTCGGTCAAATTCCTCTTGACTCATTCTCTTCATCTTTATGCCATTCTCTTTGGCATTCTCCTCCATTTTGTTGTATCTTTTACTCGAACCCTTGTCATGCTACCGGTAGTCATCTTCATTCTTCCTTTCTGAACTTTTCTCTTGTCCACTTGTGAGTTGCACTGAGCCTTGTAATAGCAAATCTGTTTCACCCTGCTAAAAGTACCTCACCAAGCTTTTCTCCTATAAACTTGGCCTTTTGGTAACACTGGTTATCTCTTCTGGAACCTTTGAGCTTTCTCTGCTCCTCTAGCCTTTTGTACTCTACTCACTTTCAAGAGCTTCACCTGCTATGTCCTCAGACAACTCTACCCACATCTATAATTGTGGAGTTGTCTTGACAACTTCTACCCAACCTCAGCTGGAAGTTGTTCTTCTCTTTTTGTTATGCAATCTCTGCTGCAAGGGTTACCACAAATTTCATTTTTTGTCTATTGATACCTTGTCCAATATGTGATTGATAGTCACAAACTTCTACAAACATTAAGCAATCTCCTCTTCATACAATCTGCAGATTTATTTGGGCGACTTGATTAGCTCTTGCATGGCTTAACCTTTATCTGCATTTTTTCTTCACTCTGTTTTGTCTACAATCTATCTTTATAACTCTTTAGATTTCTAATTCTAAGAGCCACTTTTACAAATCTTTGCAACTTATTACCTTTCCAAATTCTGTAATTTACTCAAACTTTTTAGTTTCTTTAGCATCTTCATTGTAAATAATACTTACCCTATTTAATTGTAGCTTTGACTATAGCCTAAAATTTATGGACTTTCATTTACCAGAAAAACCAGTGATCTTACCACTCAAATCTGTGGGCTGCTTTGTTCAGGCGACTTTCTCCTCTCAAGGACTAAGATATGCTTCTTTGTCTTCCACAAGATTGTCCAACAGATTATGCGAGCAGCTTAGTGGTGAAACCTCTTCACAATGACTATAAAAGTGGCAGTGATTTCCTTCATACTCAGATTGACTCAGCTTCTACTCTTTTGTGATCTATAGAAAATATTCCTCGCTTCATATGGTGCGGCTCCTTCACAATACTGCAGTTGTGATGCCTTGTATCCAACATCAAAATTCAGTTTCTTTATACATGAATTGACACATGAGGGAGGAAATTATTTGATTTTTCAATCTCATTAAATCAACAATGATATAGATCTACTATGCTCGCGGCACCTCAACACTCCTCCAACGCAGGTTACCGATCAACACTCTCATCAATGAAATTGCCAAACTTCATTAGCTTGACCATGCCTTGGTCAACAATCAACCTAGAAAATTCAATGACAAATGAATCCGTCAACATTGCTCAATGCAGAGCAATTATCTAACAAAACAAAATCTCAATCCAATCCAGCTCAATAAATATCCACTATCAAAGACAATTTTTTTAGCTTCCCACACGTATTGCAACAAAAACCTGTCACATTCTGACTAAAACCGCTCCTTCATCAAAGAAAATATTCTCAAACGATTTCTGGGTCTGATGCTGCTCATTTCCATTTTTTCAGAACATTTTGAATTTCTCAATTTCTTTAAGAAATGAGAAAGTTATGCATGTTTTAGTGAAACTGGTTTTCATAGTGACGACTCCACAATTTCTCTTTTTTCAACAATTTTCATTGATGCAGTAGCTCCCTTAATGCTAAAAAATAATTACAATAATATTCTTTTCTATTTCACTAGCTCTGATACCAAATGATGAAAATCAGAATACACAACGGAAATCAAAACATATTCTAAGCACACTACAAATTCATAAAGTAGAGCAAACGAAAAATAAAATATGAACAAATCCCTTGAAGGAGAAATCTTTATTACAAACCATACCAGAATGTCCTCTATAGTATACATAAGGTCCCTTTATAGCTGTAGGTGACCATAACAAATAAATCATAATTAGATATTAGTTTAAACTGTTTCCTCAAACATCTCCCTAACTATCTCCCATGATTTCTTGAGATATCTCCATGATTCTCTCAACAATCTCTATCCCTTCTTTCACTCATCTCTCATTCCTATGTAGACTTCTAGAATTAGTCTAGATTATTATTTTCCATCATATTATTCATTAAGCATTCCAAATGGGAATGTTCCCTCTTTCATGGGAAATCTTCATTACATTTTCCCCTCTTTATTCTTTGTTCTTCATTTTGGTCTTTGTCATTCTTGATCTTCTCCACTTTTTCACGTGTACTTGCAAACACAAATATAAGTTGAAGTTCATATAAAAGAATCCATCCACTAGAGTACATGGGTAACCAGCCGTTGTATCTGAGCGCTGATTCTCTAGGAAATTCCTTCTTGTACATGGTTCATCAACCATTCTTTCACTACAAGTCTTCTAGTTGTTCCCCCTACATCACCATCATCCTCATATCTACCTTCATTTTCTTGGGTTTTTGGCTCACTCGTAGCCATACACGTTGATGCTCCTGCATCAGCAACCCCTTGTTGCTAAAATCGGGCCACCTGTCCATCAACCCATTCCCTGGTGTGAGCCTCGACAGGCTTGGTTATAATATCAAGGTCATCGACCTCTTGCTCATCCCAATCTATTGTCAGTATTGGCAGGTTGGTGACCACATTGTACCTGGGGTTCATTGCAGTGCCTTCATCTTCTTCAACTTGGTCAAGTACAGGAAATATATTCACTCTTTTCACAAAGTACAAAATCATTCGCATGTAATGCCTCACGCGTACCTCCTTGTCGTCCTCGCAATTTTCCCATAAATCTTCTATGTGATGCAAATGGGCATATTTTGGTCCCAGTGCCTTCCTTATGTGCTCATATGGGTCCATTTGTGGGCAAGCAGTGTGTAGGTGAAAATGATGTTCTTCTAGTTCCTTCTCTGAGTTCCCTGCACATTGAGAAGTTTGCAACTTGTACATCCCTTGGCCAAAAGAAAGGGGATAAGGGATCCCCACCAAATTCTTGCTACTGAGAAGGGTATGCACATGTCACAGCTGCCGAGAGAGCTCTAGCAATATAATTTGGTCGTTGGGGTATCAGGGCAGCTTATTCGGCCTCTGTGTGTAGCCTTGCGTACGAATGTAGGTGAACTTAGGGTATTGAATAAACAAGGTGTATTGTTTTAGGAACGCCTGAGCACTATGATAAATTCTCCGTTCAAAATCCCCTCCAAGTAGTTTGATGACGTGACCCACAAAGGTGTCATTCACCTTGCAATAATCCTTAAAATTCCTAAACTAGAGCTAGGAGTATCTATCATAAACTTTTAGTTTTCGCCTAGATTCCTCATCAGGTTCCCTGAATAGCCCATTGTACTGCCTCCGCTCAGCCAGTGGGTAAACAAGATAGGAGGTCATGTAGAATCTAGAGGTCTTCTTGACATTCACGAATTGCTCATGGAAGCATCACTTATTATTCCCCCCAGTAGCATCACTTATTATTCCCCCTAGTAGAATGAGGCCTGTGAGGTGACGTCCTCCTTTCCACAAAGAATCTGCTCTACAAAATATACCATCCATTCCTGGAAAAATGCAGTAGTGGGAAGTCCCATTACTCTACTCAACAGAGTCACCAAGTCATGATAATCTTCGTGAAATTCGCTACAAAAAATTTCTTGAGGAACTTTCACAGCGCCGCCCCTTTTCTCTTTGAGCTAGTACTGATTCAAAATCCTTTTGCACCCAATGGGATCCACATCCCACGTTGCCTTGCATTCCTCGATTGTCGGCAGTTCCATCATTCCAAAGGTAGGAATATGAAAAGTCTTTGTAATTGACTCACCGGACATATTAGCTAGAATGTTTCTTTCTTTATCAACTATTGTTCGAGTCTCTGGTTGATATGCCTGCCAATAGGCCATGACCAATTCAGGAGCGACAAGGGATGGAGGAAAACTTGCAGCCTTCACAATTTCACTTTGTTTGATCAACAAAGCATTGTTTGTGGTCAGGTTGACCCTGACCCTTTGCTTGAATTCATCAATATCGACTTGCCCGATATTGGTGTCTGTGATTTCCTTCCAGTCTGTAATGATTTTCAAATGCAATGGCTCTCCCTAGAATTGGTACTTCATCTAGTATTTTAGCTCTTTTCCATAAGGGACCTTGCTTGATTTCTTCCCTCTATCTTTCTCTACAACTTCCCCCAAGGGTCCTGCACCTGGTTCCATATAGTTCCATATATTCTGCAAACAAAGGCACGATGAGCACAACCAATCACGAAAACATAAATGTTAGTCAAAATACCATGGACGAAATTCGATTAAATGATATATCATTCATAAAATCAAACTTTTACTTCGATATATCGCTAGCAATCTACTAGAGGGATTTTGGACAACCCGGGCCCAGGGGGCTGGACTTCCTTGGCAGGAATGTCGTTTAAAGGGCGAACATGGCAGGGCAATCTAGGTGGTTTCTCCTAGCTTCATATTTTGATGGTTTAAAAGGCTCATGTAGGAGAGGGTCAAATTTAAGCACGTGGGTCGAGATTGGTTTTCAAATCAAAGGTCATTTGGATACCTATTGGAGCATCCAGAGGTGCAAGGCGGGAAATCCGTCCATGGTTTTCCGTTTGGAAAGGCGCTGGCGGATCGATGTTTTGGGGTTTGGGACCCGAGAGGCTAAAGGGCGGTTAGTGTAACTTTGAAGCGTTCGGGTCTCAAGGGGTGGGAAGTCGTCGATGAATTGTCGTTTGAAAACGACGAGCATTGAATGGAAGTCCGATGGGGGTGGCCTGGTGGATCAGACCTGACACAACGTTTGGTCCTCAAGTTCCTTTGTTAAGTTTTTGGGCGATTGGGACAATGGGTCCTGGAGGTTGAAAGGATGCATTGACCTTTCCCTTTCGTGTCGGCTGAGATGGGACAGGGTCCTGAGTGCGGAAACCCGACAGACGGGACCCGGCAAAAGTAAGGGCGCCCAATTTTTATCGCTATTTGTCCTTGCAACGAATGGAGGCCCGAGAGACAAAAGGATGTTGTCTAAAAATTGTTTGGAAATGGCGAAGTCGCCACGAAAGTCTGCAGATAGAACTCCGTGATACGGGGCCCGGAGGATGCTTGGGACACTGTACTTTGTTTGTTTGATTCAGGCGGAGAAGGACAAGACGGGCCCTAAGGCTCAGGTAGACGTGGCAGATATGCCGTTCGAAACGATGAACACTCTATGGCGTCCCGAGGACAAAGTCCCATAGGAACGGTCCTGGAGGAGATGAAGGGATACCAAGAGTTTATTTGAATTTGTAAGTCCTGATGGTGAGCAAGGAAAGGAAATCCGGGTTCTTGAGCCCGAAGAGACATTTCTCCACCTAAATCAAAATTGCTTGATTTCAATGTTTTCTGGACGGCGAGGGGAAGGCTCGGGTCCAGAAGGTGCGGGTGCTCTATAAGAAGAATGGTGTGACAACGGTAAAGTTCCAGATTCAAATTTTATGGTGATTCGAGGGCTTTCTCGCAATTTGACATGGGTTTTCTGGGTGTTAATTCCCTCTATCATATGAAATTATTTAAACCCAATTTTGTTCACCATTTAAGTGGGAAATCGCCAAAAACACACGTGGGAGGGCAGAAGGAAAACCTACCTTGAAAACCCAACGAAGAAGACCACTAATTCATGAGGAACCGGTCTATGAAGGCAATGGGCATGACAATGACAAATGGCGAAGGCACTAGATCTCCCTAGCAACTCTGAAATTTCCTCTAGTTAACCTGACATTATCAAAATGACCGATTGAGCCAAATATTTATACTCCTAGATGCATTTAATTCACCCCATTAATGCAAGTATGATGAACGAAAGGGTTGGTAGGTTCAAATTCTTGGACTACGGCTGGAGGTCTGAGACCTAGACGCCGAGAGGATGTCAGCTGGTGGCCGTCGTTGAACGGAAAACTCACAACAACGTCCCAGGCAGAGAAGTCTGGCTAACTGGGCCCGAAGGACACGAAGGATGGCCCATTTTGCAACACTTTGTGAGGACGACGGTTGAAGACCCGAGTCCCGAGTCACGGAAGGCTCAAGAAGGATCGCTGTTGGAGACGGTGAAAGGGGAATAGAAGTCCGTTGGGAGCATCTTGAAAGACCAGGTCCGAAGGACGTGGTGGTAGTGCAATTTAAACTTGGCCACCAGAGGCATTAAGACACAGCGAACGGTTGACCAGAACCCGAGGTGTGGAGAGATGGGGTCATTTGGCCGTTCGAGATGACAAGCACCAAAGGGAGACCTGCGATGGGAAACCCAAGGGGTTGGGCCCGAGAGATGCCAAGGATGTTAGTAGGGGAAAAATGCCAAAGGAACTCCGCAAAGGCCTAAGCCTTAGTAAATTTGAGGTGGATGAAAACATGGTCAACTTAAGGAAAGACATGAGAGGCACGTTGACCATCCAGGACACCAAAACAGGGGCATGCAAAATGAGGCGATGACAAAATGATCTGG
The DNA here is from genome assembly GCA_007258455.2 of Sequoia sempervirens. NCBI lineage: Eukaryota > Viridiplantae > Streptophyta > Pinopsida > Cupressales > Cupressaceae > Sequoia > Sequoia sempervirens. The sequence goes on along the minus strand of VDFB02013856.1, from coordinate 6,198 downwards.
CAAGGCGAAGAAAAGAGAGGGTCCTCATTCCTAATGGGGCGTGTGTGTTGAGGGCACAACATCCATCTTTTGAATTACATAAAGAACATAAAATAGTTAATCAATCTTCAACTACCATAACCCAACGGTCTTCCACAAGCTGACAGTCAAGAGCATGTGGTTAAGGTGATTTTCCCACCCAACCATGAAGCATAACACTTCCCCAACATTCTTCCGAACTCAAAAAAATACCTGGCCCCGCATGAGGTGCCTAGAACCAAATAATAATAAGGCAGGAGGGAAACTCTCGATGCATGCCTAATGCCTTATATGCACTCTTATACTAGAATTAACATATTTCTTGCATACAGGATGTGGCAGAGAAACATATAAAAAATTCTAGGCATTCATTATCCATCTATTTCAATGGTACAACTCACTTTGGCCAAAGCATATATACAAAATTTGGTTGATCTTGGAAAAGAAGATCACCTTCTCTGTTAACCCACATTCGACATCATGTCCCGAAAGGTAAGCTTAAAATTTATCACACACAACACATTCAACAAGAAATTTTTTTTTGCATAGAATAAGGACGAGATGATATAATAGTGCATAACATGCTCAAGTGCACATAGGATGAATAATTAACAAACAAGAAGACATAAACCCCTAGTGCCTAACTCACATAGGGTATGAATACATAATTTACTTGTAGTGCCTCACTCGCACAAATATGGATCATGTCTCGTATACAATGTGCATTACTCGTTCAAGTTTTCATACAATGAATATGGTAAGTGCATCTCTCACACAATCGCATTACTTGCACAAAAGGTGAAATATGCATAAATTATAGTAGTGCAGTTATAGTGATCATTACTCGATCCAATAAACACAATGAGTATCAAAAGTATATACAAATACGGAATGCAATAATTAATCAAGTGCTTTATCTACACGAAGGAATCAAGAAATTGCTCTAGTGCATCACTCGCATAAGAACAACAATAATGTAACGGCCCGCCACGCAACCCTAGGGGAAGTTGCAATTCACTACTCAAACACAATAATTTTTTTTGTTTAAGTACAAATAACATGCAAGTTCACTATCCATTTCCAACAACCCCTAAGGTTACGAGACTAAGTTTACTTAAACCCAAACAAGAGACATGAATTAAAACCATAACATTTAATTACTTAACAAATTAACTACACATCCATTCCATACATGATAAAATTACGTCAAGGCATAAGAGATATCACATGTTTCCAATAATATAATTTACAATATGATTACAACACTCATTCCCCGAATGAGGTAAATCCAATAAACAAGGTTACAAATTACATCTTCCACCTCATTACAAGAGGGGTAATAAATTACAATAATAATTGAAAAGAATAAAGTATGAAAGTACTGGATCCCACGAGCTCTCCAACTGGAAATCTCGTCCACACGAACAAGAAGATGACCCAACGAATTAAGGTGCACGTTCCACCTAACCATGTGATACCCGAAGGCTCACCCCCCGTGCTAGGAGATAGTAACAAGGATTCCTAGGCAAGACCATCTACCTCTAGACACAAGCTACACAAAACTAAACTGAATTAAATACAAGTACAACATCACATAACACAAAGGTTACAATGCTTCCAGAGTTAAATAATCAATTGCATCACTGATACAAACATATTGTTGACTTAAGAGAAGTGTCATCACAATGTCACATGGTCCAGTCTTCCAGGTCGAGCCCATCTTGGGATATCCTACTAACCTCTAACAGGCCTCATGCAAACCAATGCGAAATCAGTTATCTCTCGTAGAGACGAGATAACAATCTTTCCATTCCAGGCCTTCTCGTCTCATCCCAAGTCTATACAAGCCCTTGTGTCCATGAGCGAGGCAAAATTAATCTTGTTAAGTGTTTGATGCAACCTAAGCCTCTAATAAGTTTATTATGTTATCACTAAATTAACTAACTTGCAAAGAGTTTCCCTGACACCACTTTGTGTGTCGGCCCTCATTGCAAGCCACTCCTCTAAGACAACACGTGGAATAACTCCACACCCAAGGGTACACAAGTGCAACCTAAGGAGAATGACTCCCTATCCATGACATAAAGTACAGACTTCCCGTTCTTGGTAACCGGGTATAATACTAGATACGTTTAGACGCACTACCCAAGGCAATCCAAAGGTTGACTATCACAACGACAACCCATACAAATAAATGAAACCCCATTTGGAAGACTTACATAACAATTGACACAATTTCCCAACATCGAGAATAAACAAGAACATCACTAGAAAACATTTCAGGCAATTAAATAAACTAATGTTAGGATTTCTTAAATCCAATCAACTCAATCAACGTTACTTGCATTTATCCAAAAATAAATAAGATTTAATTCACAACGTTGAGAAATTGAAAATCAATGATTTAACTCCGTGTTTCCCAATCATACAAAATAATCAAATCAACACGCTAGATAAAATCATTTGATAAAAAAAACAATTTTTATTTCTACTACGATAATGAAATAATCACCTTAAAATAAATTGTATTCCAATACACATATATATTAAATATATACTTAGCATATATACAAATTTATATATATATTTAAATATATAGTTATTATTTAAATATATCCATTTAAACTCAACTAATTAAATTATTTAAAAATACATAATATATATATATACATTATATATATACACAATAAATGCATATAATATATATACATAAATATATATATATAAATAATATAAAATTTATTTAAATATTAGTTAAAATACATATATATATAATATATATATATATATTATATATAATATATATATATTATGTAATATATATATATTATATATAATATATATATATATTATATATATAATATATATATATAATATATATATATAATATATATATATAATTAATAATTAATAATTATTAAACCCAAGGGGTCAGTGGCTCCCCTCCAAAGGGAAGGCTGTGCCGCCACGCAGCCCCCATATGGGGGTGCTACTGTAGAGCAGCTACCGCCTTCCACAATGCCTCCCATGGGGGCGACTGTGGGAGCAGGTCCCCGGCCTCCCCTCTCCATTAAAAATTTTGTTAATAATTTTTTTTTTATATAAAAACTTTCTCAAAAAAAATAGAGAAACTAAAGCTCTGTTTTCTGATTCAGGGTTTTTCCTTCAACAGGAAAAAAATAAATAAAATCTGAGTAAATTTTTTTGAAAACAGAAAAATTCTCAGGATGAAATTTAATACAAATATATATAACATATATATATATATATATATATACCAAATATATATATATATATATACAAATTTTCATTGTTTAATAGTGAAGTTGTGCAAATTTTTCATCCAAACAAAATACACAGCAAACTAATTTGCAAGCACAAATTCTTAATTTCAAGTTCATAACAGAAATTCTTTTTGTTCATTTTTCTATTTTCTATGGTTTGATTCTTTCTTTGTTTTATTTTTCCATGATTTCAACAGAATTTTTGCAAGTTTTGAAATGAGATTTGACATGGGTTTTCCTTGCAAATCAAACAGAATTTAAAACTTTTCCAACAGCATAATAAAATTTGCAAAACATTTCAAAATGAAAACAAAAATTATAGAAAGAAACCTGGTTTTTTTCTCCAAAGCTTGAAAGATTCCAATGGTGCTTCCAAATCTTATTTTATTTTCCAGCTCACCCAAGAAATCTAAACTTCTTCTTCAAATCCAAAACAAAGCCATAGCCAATCTTTTCTCCACCAAATTGAAAGTTAAAAAAAAATATGAAATTGTATTTGCTCTCATAGAGTTTCCCCAATTTTAGTCAAACCCCTAAAAAAAATCCCATCCACCAAATTTATTGCAAATTTGGAGATTTAAAAAAAAGAAAAATTTAAAAACAAAAATTGTTTTCCAAATGAAATTTAATGTATTTAAAAAATCTCTTTACAAAAAGAATTCAAAATTTTGTAAAGAAATTATTTTACCTATTAATTTTCAAAAAGTGCAATTTAAAACATATTTTCTTTTTTTTTTTTAATTTAAATCTAAATATCCAATAATTCCAAAACAACTAACTTAATTCAATTTATCACCATTAACTTAATTAATTAATAACTAAATCTAACTAAGATTAGATTTTTTTTTTTTACAAAAGGTAAAACTTCTTTGGCCAGCACGGTGCCAACATTACAAAGGAAGCAAAGGACCGAGGTCCTAAGGAAAAACAAGAGCAACAAACCAAACTAAAATAAAATAGCCAGCATCATCATCCGTCACCATTCCCAGCCTTATCTTTAGCAAGAATATTCGTTAAATCAAGATAGAGCTCTTGAGGAACCAACTCCCACTCCTCAATTCTCCATCCCCCAACATGTTCAGAAGCCCATTTTGCCAAACAATCAGCTGCCCTATTCCACTCCCTTGGAATATGGACAAAAGTCACCGTTTCCAACAAAGAACTAACCCGCAAAATTTGTTGCACAACCCTAGCCAACTGCCAGTTGACATCAACCAGTTTCTGCTCAATAAGAAAATTGATTAATATCTGGGAATCAGATTCACAAACAATCCTTCTCCACCCCAAAACATGAGCTCTCTCAAGAGCGTCAAGAATAGCCAACCCTTCCACCAGGTTGATGGTCTGTGTCCCTTCATATATCAAAAAGAGGAAGATCACCGAGCCCAAAGAATCCCTACCGATCCCCCCAATACCAGTTGGTCCCAGATTGCCCCTTGAAGATCCATCAGTATTGATCTTCAAAACACCGAATGGGGGAAGTTGCCATTTTCCATCCCTATCAATCTTTTGCTTCTCTCGTCATCCTCTCTTAGCCCTAGCCAAAGCCAAAGACGACCCCTGAATCCCCAATCTCTCCACCAACTATGTATCCCCTTTCACCAAAGGGAATTCCACTTCACACCTAGCTGCCACTGTTTCCTGAACCATGCCCAACAATCTCTACCAAATTTGTTGCACCATCCTTTGTTCTCCATGAAATATCCTTCGATTACGTTCCAACCAAATCTGCCACAATAAGAAGATAGGCCCCACATACCACACCTCTTGCAAAAAGGAGGCCACAGAAGGGGGTCGACCCATCCCTTGCCAAAATTCAATCAAGGAGGAAGCATGAACATAAGGAATTTTCCAAACACCCCACCAAAAATGCCAAAGCTGGGGGGCAAAAGAGCAACAAAAAAACAAGTGAGTAGAGTCCTCCTCATTAGCCCCACATATAACACAAACATAAGGACCCTGGAAATCTCTTTTCCGAATGTTATCCCAAGTCAAACACTTATTCCAGGCCAACATCCAAACAAAGCAATTACATTTTGGCCAAGAAAGCTTGTTCCAGACCTTCTTCCACCATTGAATTTCAGGCCCAGCCAACCTATGAGACAATAACACGCTATAACCAGAGGCTACAATATAGGTCCCCTTAGGATTGGGGGACCAGGCAAGCACGTCATCATCTTAAAGAGAGCTACATCTTTGACCGGATAGGATACTTTGCAGCACAACACAATCCTCCTGCAAACCAACATCCAGCCACTCATCCAGGGACTTCCATTTGGCCACCTCCATTTGACCACAAGAGGAAAAGGACTTACAATCACTCACCTGCGACCAACTAGCCTTAAGAAATCTCTAGCAAAGATTCAACAAGTTGGGAAATTGAGAGGTGATGGGAGGAAAACCATCCCAAGAATCAGACCAGAACTGGGCCTCTGTCCCCTTCTTGCAGATCCAAAATAATCCATCCTTAATAAGCACAGCCCCTTTTTTGAGGGCACCCCATATCACAGAGCCCTTCCCCACAAGGGGGTACCTAGAAATATTGGGATGAGGGATCCTCGGGAGATACTTCTAAGAAAGAACCCTGGCCCAGCTCTTATCCTGCTCATTACACCACCGCCAGTATAGCTTTGCAGCCAAAGCCTCCCCAGTCAAATTCGACTGCCTCAAACCAAGCCCACCATATTGCTTCGGACTACAAACAACCTCCCATCTAACCAGACTCCATTTGGAGGATTCCAAGCAACCAGCCCATAAAAATTGTCTCGCCACAGAATCTAGGTCCTTAAGAAAGCCCATAGGGGCAACCTGGAGCATGCACCTATAAATAGGCAGAGCCTACACCACTGACTTAATCAACTGGACACGACCAACAAAGGATAACCATCGATGAGTC
>VDFB02013855.1:0-27050 GCA_007258455.2 Sequoia sempervirens | reverse complement strand
GAGAGGGCAATAACACAAGTTTGGTAACAAAGTCATCACATCTTTCAGAGTTGGGGAACCTATTAACTACCACTTTTCTACTGATAATTATGCCATTTCTTCTAAACACATACCAACATTCTCTATTCAAAACAAAAACAACAACCTTTACTTCCCTAGACACGAGATTCCAAGGTTAAACCTCAAATATTTGATAATTCAGATAAGGCATAATGGAACAATTCGATGGAGTGATAGATTCAACTTCATAATATTACTTTCAACCTCACAGTAGAACTAGATAGTGATTAATTCTACCAGATCCTCAATACATTTGCAACAATAAGTCACAAGGTGTGCTCTTTACATGCTTAAAATTTGTTCATCATGAGAATTCTTGGTGCAGTAGTACAAAGAACCACCTCATGCTCATCGATAGACTGATAAAAGCAGCTCACTTGTTCATATATCGGTCTATCGGTGGAGCTATGAGGGGAGTTCCCCTGATGTAGTAATGTTATGCTAATAGTGTCACTATCGACCTAACATTACTACATCGGGGGAACTCCCCTCATAGCTCCACCGATAGACCGATGAAAGCATAATGGTAGGGGAATTTTTGTCAGATGTTATAGTTGGATATGCTCTGGTAGACATGTATGCAAGATGTGGAATCGTAGACAAAACACCTGAATTGTTTGATAGAATGCCTCAAAGAGATGTCATCTCATGGAATGAAATGATTGATTGCAAAATGTGCACAAAATGGATTTTGCAAGGAACCTCTCAAAATCTTTGAATTAATGAAGCATTCTGGAACACATCCTAACATTCTACTTTCAATGGAATCAGGGAGGTTATTTAAACTTTTACACCCTTCTATGTTCAAGTGCTACAGTTGTGACAAGTTGCCAATGAATCAGGGATGCTATTTAAATCTATGGACCCTACCATGTTCAAGTGTTGCAGTTGTGACAGGTTGCCAATGGAATCAGGAAGGTTATTTAAACGTTCACACCCTTCTATGTTCAAGGTTGCATCTATTTTGCAATAAGATTAATTCTTCATTTCAAAAGTTTACTTTTGACTTTCAATTTGCATGTCAGATGTTATTGAAAAAATCAGTGAACATAAACTACAACTGATAAACGAATGAAAATACTCTTCAAAAGAATATGCAAAACTCACAACTTTTCATAAAATTGTGACCATTCACCTAGGAGCCAAAAGTGGGTCATACACTGAAAACATAAAAGTTTCATTTGTTAATCAGGACCACTAAAACGGAACTCTAAAAACCAAAAGAAAGTAACTAAACCTAAAACTAAGCACAAAATCCAAATAAGAGGAAAGTATACACGTAAATCCATATAATGAATAACAAATAGCCAAGAGGACTCTGATAGAGGATGGTGTTCCACTCCGCATCAAAGTCAAATGCCAGAGGCAGGCCAATGCTCATCAATCACCAGTAAAGGACAGAGAGTCTGGGTATGTCCTTGGGGAATTGCCTAAGCTAGGAAGGCCTAACTGAACAATTTTGGGAGGTAATAGTGAATTCCTTTCAATGGCTTTCCTAGTATGCAAGACCAATGATCCTCCATACGTGAAGAGAAACTATGCAACTTCCATATGCTCCTGTAGTCTAAGTTGTAAACAGTTGAAGGTAGCTACACATTCAACCCTCACTTTTCCCATAAATTAAGTTCCAACTTCCAAGTTATTAATCAAAATTAACCCATTTAAGCGAGCCAATAGAAGAACCCCTGGAGACCCAAAAATGACTAAAGGAAAAATATATTCCCAAACAGAAAACATAAATGTGTCATCTAACAATGAGAAAACTTTAAATCCAATAGTAACTATAAATAACACCATATGGACAAATTTAGATCAGAGTAACAAGATGATAATGATAGCTACTAGTGCTCTAAAGTTGGGATTATTTGGTATTAATCTATTAGATAGAATTCATTCCTGATTTGAATGTAATACATCTTTGACTGATACTAAATGTATTGCTGTTGTTTTAGATTTACCAATTTAATTATTTTTCCCAATGATATAGAACAGTTTCCTAAAGAACTACTGCACTAAAGCTACCATTATAAAGTATAAACAATCAAATAATTTCAATACCAGTTTATATGTTTTGAATCTTCACTGATGCTACAAACATCGATGCAGTTTTCACATTTAGAACATAAGTTATTCCGTTGAACTCAAATAGTGAGTTCTTACTCTGAACTTGACTGAGACCACATATTCTCCATGCATTAAAGCTACCATTATAAAGTATAAACAATCAAATAATTTCAATACACGTATATATGTTTTGAATCTTTACTTATGCTACAAACATCGGTGCAGTTTTCAATTTAGAACTTTAGTTATTCTGTTGAACTCAAATAGTGAGTTCTTACTCTGAACTTGACTGAGACCACATATTCTCCATGCCCACAGATATCCACCCATATCCAAAGGAAATATTGTTGCCCTGTTGAAAAGTTGTTTCATAAAAGCTACTTGTGGAGTCTTACCAACTAAACATGATCAAAGTGTGCACCTAGCAATGTTCCTTTATATTTGTAGGTTCATGGTTTGATGGAGACTTGCAGATGATCATCAGGGCTGCACCAGCTCAAATTGGAAACTGCCAACATCCTTGGTGAAAGAAGCAGTCTACAACACTTTGAAGATCTCCCAGAGAAATTATTTTAGGTTTAGGGTTTAGGGTTTAGAGCCTCACTAATCACATTAACCAAGGTTCATATCTAGCATGTCTCCTAGCTCTAAGGTGATTTGGGGGTCCTCATTAATGAGACCAAAGAAACTTTAAAATTATAAGCCTATTTTACTTTGTCCTTACCAGTCATCACTATAGTCCACCAACTTCCATGATATACTTGTCTTAGCAATTTTAACAATAAAGTGTCATATGAAAAATACTTCATATCAGTGCTCACCAGGGACATGTCCCTTGCCCTAGTACCCCCGTCCCTGTCCTAGAAACATTTCAGGGACTCAGGGATTTAGAAACTTCCCCATGTTGTTACATTTGACGGTGACTCAGAATTGAGCTCCAATTTTGATACAGACCTACCAGTTGCATCTACTAATTAGGGACAACCATATATTTTCTATGTTTTTGTCATTTTATAGTTGAAACTTGGAGCCTTTGGGAATTTTGTTATAATTCTTATTTAATAGGTATGCACATAGACAATGGAAGAAAACATTTGAATTTTGTTAATTTGCTTGTCAATTCTCATGTGAAATCTCAATTCAAGTCTAACGTTATGTATTAATCTTTTACAATGTCTATGATGAATGCTTTATCAATGTTATGATATGAATATTTGAAATTTCTCTATATTTATAAAAAATTCCCTATTTTTTTAATAGCCGTCCCCTATCATCCCCAAAAAATGACCCAAAAGTATCCACATACCGGAAACACATCCCTCTGTTCCTAAAACTTGGGGGAACATAGCTTCATATGGCATTTAGATCTCATACACCTTACATGTAATCATTTTTAAGGGTGGGAGAACCAAGGCTAACCTGTCAAGCATTTGTTTTTATATTTCTTCCAGATTTATAGTTTACTAGTAATCTTTATTGAATTGCTTCAAACAATCATTTGAAAGTAAAGAAATATGGCACCAAACTCTTGCCAAAGAGCTGGCATGGAGGACTCGGGAAAAGTGAGAGCTATTTCATATTGCTTATTGAAGATGGCTTTCAAAGTTGCCAATTCTAAAAGCACTTAAGTGTGTACAATTCATACTTGGTCCAGCCATCTCATGGAACTGAATGGGAATCAAAAATGACATGGACTAGCTGTGAGAAGATTTTTGGAAACTACTCAGAAAGAAGGTTAGATAGAGGGATGTTGAGGAAATTTTGTAGCATATCCTTTTCCTAGCAGAAACTAAAAACTCATATGTGTCTAGAAGCAAGGTTGAAACAAAAGTAGAGAAATTGAGGTCTAAACTAGCAAGCATGGAAAATTATCTTGTTGCATGGTAGATTACCATAGTAGGCCTCTGCAACTTTGCTCCAAAACGACAAGAGTTTTCCACCCCTACATACTGAACGCATAGCTCCTCTACAACCCTGCAATGACAAATGAGCAACTTTCCAGCCACACAAATGGGCGTCCAACCAAAACAGAAGCAAAGCTTGGGAAGGTTCTATATGCAGCAACACTGGACAAAAAGGATGCAACCCCTATCCGAGTAGGAGCTGGAAGAGAAACAATAGACAAACATGTCCCTAACAGCATAAGGCCACAGCTGTAGGGTAACTAGACTCTGCAACTAAATTTTCTCACAACATGGTTTGAGTGTCTTGAGTTATGTCATTACATAGAACTATGTTCTTATGTTGTGAAATACTTTGACTCCTTGAACCTGCGACCTTAAGACTGATGATTTTACTTCGATGAATGTGTCCTAGGGAATCATTCCCAGGAAAGTGATTTTGTTTATCCATAATTTTCATGATAGAATGTTTAATTTAATGGCAATAAATGTGAGTCATTGAGTTATATTATAAAAAGTATATTGACATAGGTAATAAATGCACAAAATTAAAATGTAAAATTGTGCTTTGATAAGGGGTTAATTTTCCAAGGCAAGCTTCAAGTTGGTGTCTTTTTTTGGCTAGAAAGATTCAATGTTGAGCCCCCTTTTATCCATGCAAAAATAAACCTGAATCAAATGTCAAAACTTTGTAATCCTATTAAAGACATGATATTTGCACAGTCAATAACAATGAATGAAAGAACTTCTGGTAATAATTTTTTGAATGTTTTGAAATCAACGTTTCAGATCACACTCCCTGCTCCACCATCAAGAATGAGAAATATTTTTGAGAAAGAATTGCAGACTTAGTTCCTTAAATATAAGGGGAGTAACCAAGAAAGGAGAAAGGATAACAGAAAGGGACCTTAAGATTAATAGTTGAAAACATTAAATGATTGAGAGGAATATATATGACAAGAGTATGATTGGAAAGGGATTGCAGACTTTGTAATTCCATTTATATCTAGCATTAATATTTTCATAGTTATTTACCTCCTATCAAGTGCCATCAAACTTAACTGACAAAATGAATGTCATGAATCATCTGAATTCAACACTTCCATAGATGGCTGATAAATCCAGCCCTTTCATCAAAATCCTCATACATAAACACTTTAGGAAAGAATCACAAGCTTAAAGGCTGTGACTGTGTTTTCTTACATGCCAATGGCCTTAGAGTTTCAAAGCAAGCTCATCCAGTCCCTACTAAAACCCTGAAACAAAACATTGCAAGTACATTACCATAACTAAAATATCAAGAAAAGAAGTTAACTAAGATAAAAAATATTCACAAGCCACAATATTTTGCTCTAAAAATAATTGTAGAAAACATTTATCATGCACATGCCAAGAATAATATCATTATAATAAATTATGTACCATAATTGTCAAATTTCAAATGATTTGCACCATGCCTTTTGGTTTTGAACTAAAAGTATATTCATTGTTATAATAACAAGACACCAAAAATTTGCTGTGATTGGTGGAAGGCAATTAATATTTAGAGATCTACTTAAACCTTCACAAACTAAGATAGTATATCCAATGGAAGACAAATGACTACCCATCACCAGGACAACTCAAGGGATGTTGACAAATCCCCCAGATGTCCCTAAAACTTGGAACATAAAATAGGAAAATGTCTGAGGTTGAGTCTACATTCCTTAACCATAGGATGTGAGTCCCTACCAAATGAGGAAGGCAAGGGTACATTTCTTACCATTCCCTGTTTGTTCCTAAAATGCAACAAATGTCAAATGCATGACTAATCATCAAAGCAATACCTAATTCTAATATTTCCCTCCTAACATCACATTAAATGAGCAACAATTACTATTGATTTAAAGATCATCCCACCAAAAATTTATGTAGAGAAGGCTCAACCTTTTGTGTGAAATGAAAATTTAAATATCCAATAACAGCGGTAGACCAGCGATCAAATTTGTTTCCAGGAAACACAAACTAGTAACACTCAAAATTCTATGACTACACAACAAATCAATGTAAGTGTGCCATTAGAAAAGCTTGTCATGGACATTCCATGATAATGACTTGGATTATATATTCTAGATAGGCACCAATATAAAATTTCCTCCATTGATTTCCCATTCCATGCAATTAGACAAGTGCCATGAAAATCTTACAATAAGACATTTGAAAAGCTCTATCAACAAATGCATTTTTGTGGCCCAGTCATATTTAAGTTTGATTCATTTGGAAGCAAGTGTTCTGTTGCACTTCAACACTCTCAATCTTCCTTCCCTCTACACTTTCCCCCATTAACAACAAGTAAAAAAATCCCAAATTAACACTTCAAAATGTATTAGAAAAAAGATTCAACCCTCAACCTATCAATTTCCAATTTTCTATCATATACATTCATCATAATTTAATGAACTAAACTTCTAAAAAAAGAATGTGTATAAGCATTTTCCTTTTTGTGTAAAGCTGGAAGGAGTTTCATGTCTACATCAAAAATATTTTTTTCTGCATGAGAACACAATTAAATATTTTGTGTGCAACTCAATCTCAAGTTTCAATCTTTCTATTTGAGGAGTGTGGTATTTAGAGCAAGGAATACTTTTGATGTACCAGTGAGTTGTGGTACTAGACTACCAATCATGAGGAACTTTCGAGTGATGTATCATCGTATTTTTTTTTAATATTTTTTGCTACTAATAATCAGTAGCTCGATGTTTACACCAAATTTGTTTATAGCTAAATTTACTAAGTTACTTTGAATGTAATGTTTGGTTCATAATATATATTATTTATAGATGTATTATTGTCCCCTTTTCCTTAAGATTTTGGAGGAACTTCTAGGCATTACCTTTTCAACCTTCACATTCCCTTGTTCCACCAAAAGGGAACTTGATGAAACATAAATAACGACTTTAAAAAGGGCACACGGATTTCAAAATATTGAACAAAAGGAAATGACTAATCTAAAACAAGGGAAGTACCGACCAATTATTAAAGACTAATTATGAAGAAAACTGCACCAAATCCAAATGTAAGGAGATCTACTTAATGAGGAACTAAAGTAGAAATATTCTACAAATGGATTACATAAGGTATTTGTGGAGAGCCTACAGATAGGTATCAAGATACATAACAAAGAATGTTGAATTTAGAATGGCAACAACACGCACAAAACCAAAGTAATGAAGAGAATGAAGACCAATCAAAACTCAGACAAATACTTACCCTAGTATGAAGCCAAATAAGGGGGAGAAAATAGACAAAAGTGGAATATATAATGCTAAAGGGAAAGAGGCAGAGAGGATAAATATTCATGGAATATTACATGACCTAGAGCACGAAGACACATAATACAAGTAAATGTTTAACATGAAAATAAAATGGACAGGCAATGTTTGAGAGTGAGCTGCAATCTAAAGACACATGATACTAGTAGATTCTCATTTACAAAATGTACAAACAATGTCTGATGGCACCAAAAACACCCTCAACTGGAGGGAATTCAAATCAATGAAACCATACATTGTGAGTAATAATAATAGTTGTAGAAAGGTCCAAGGACACCTCTCCGAAGGAATAAGGGAGATAGACCTATAATACAATGCAGAAAATGTAATATATGGTTGCATATTGCAAAGTAGGTCCTTAAGCACCAGAAAAAGTTTTGAGTTATGTACAGACTCTGGTCCAATTGACAATGATGAAGAAGATTGTTCAAAGACTATATCAGCCAACAAGGATGAAATAGAGGCAAAAGAAGAATATGAATATTTGTTGGCAGTCATGAGGGCAAGAAGGAGAAAGAACTAGATATGTTGGTAGAGCAACAACAGATGCAAAATGCAATGAGGTTGTCAAAGCTATTAATGACCAGTCAAATCAGAAAGGATGGATCCAACAAGAAATAAAACAACAGTCAGTACAATAGTAAGAATGGGCATATCAACAGTAAAAAGAGACAAAAACATCAAAAATAATAATGAAGCCAATTTATTGTCGCAGTTAGTATCTTTGATTAATTCTACAATGGTATAAGGAAAGGATGTGATACCCAAAGTATCCAAAAAAGTTTGGAGAAACATTTATTTCAAGAATCAAACACATTTTGACACAGGGTCAGGAATGAACACACTACCAAACAAAGTATGAAAGGGGTTAGGATCATGAAATAATTACTCCTGTGGGAATATTATTGGATCAGAAAAATTCAAAATTGTAATAGTTGAGAAGTAGCTTAATGTTTTATATGCAATTATACAATGGAAGGGGAAATACAACAGTGTGATGTCATATTAGGAAGACCATGCTAGAGCAAGCAACTCAATCCATCACAACAAAAATTGAGAGAGTCAAACTAACAATGCATATGCTAGGAGATAGCAGTTGATTTGACTCTAAAGATGAATATGAATTTGACAAAGAAGAAATCTTACATTAGGTGAATGTTCAAAAAAAATTAGGTACACAACCCAAAGTCTATTACATTTAGAAATGGGCGAAGATGAAATGATGAAACTTGCATACTTTGTGGAAGCTACGAGATCAACAAACATGAACAAAAAAAAGTAGAATAAGGAGTTGGCCATCATATCTAAATGAAATTGAAATAGAGTACTATCCCACAGTATATCAAAGTGACACAATATAAGGTAATGATTGTCTTGATGTATTTTAAGGACTAAACAATGCAGCCTGGATCTGAATTTCTAGAAGAAAAACATATCAAAAATGCAATACCACCCACATAAGAGTTAAACTTAGGTGCTAAGGGTGAAGCAAAGATGATTACAGTTGGAGCAGAATTCAATCAGGAATTGGTAAGAGCATCTACTTAGTTTTTAACTAGGCACAAAAAGGTTTTCAAATGGGCACACATAGATTTAAAGGGACTACTGCAAGATTTGTGTGAGCATGGTATTGATCTCATACATGGAGCTTTGTTGTATGGACAAGACCATACCCAATGAACCCTAGGTATGTAGTAAGGTTGTATAAACAAATTAATAGAATGTTGGAAGCAAGCATGATATGCAAGGTATCTAAAAGTGATTGGTCGTCACCAATGGTGTTAGCACCCTAGAAGTTAAAAAATTTAAATTGAAAATATGTGGAGACTTTTGAAGTTTAGATGTTGTACAAAGTTAAAACTAGAGACCCATTTGCTACACCATTTATAGGTACAGTTTTTCAATAAGTAGCTGGAAAATGTGTATAATAGAATGTCCTTTCAGTTGTACAATGTACCAGGAGCATTTCAAATGATAATCTTGTTCATATTTAGTTAAATGTGTATGAAAGATTTATGGCTTTTATGGAAAATTGATGAATCCATGGAATGAGGGGAAATCATTTAAGGGAATAATCTCATAGCATGCATTTGTGCATTGCAAGTGTCATTGAATCCAAATAAAAGTCAGTTGCTCATAAGCCTTGTACCATATGGAAAATTATTGCATCATGTGCTTAGTGAAGCTCATATTGATGAATTGAAAAGCACCAAAGATGTACAGAAAGTACATATTGTTCCAAAAAATATTGGGCATTATGGAATATTTATGAAGAATTTCATAGAATTATCACATCCATTAGATTATTTGTTAAGAAAATTGTACCATTTGAATGGTAATCTAAGCTATTGAGAAAATAAAAATTAATTTGTTGGGTTTTCTGATTTTTTAATAACCAAATTGGGACATAGAGTATAATATTCATATGCATGCCTCAAAATATTCCATTGGTTAGCATTTGCAGAAGAGGTAGTGCATAAATTAGAGTCTTAGACCATCCATTACATTTGGAAAATTGATTGTTCAGTAAAACAAAAAATAATTATACCACAATGAATAGAGGAACCCTACAAAGGTATTTAGAGCAAAAATGATAAATCCCAACACTATCTCTTGGAAAATCCATTTATGTTTTTTATGGATCACCAAGCATTGTTTTTCTTGATTTATAGACCTTTCGTACATGCCACCACTTAGCTATAATAGTTCTTATAGGAATTTACATTTTGTATGGTGGTATGGAAAGGAAAGAGCCATTTTTTGTAGATGGAATTAGTGACAATTATCAAGACTCGTGCCTATTTTGTATAAAAAAATTCCAAAATAGTATAAAGACATTGGGTAATACTTGAATTAACTATAGAAGTTCCACTGGCAATGCTTATCAACTAGGAGTCAGCTACAAAAGTGTCATTGGCTTAAGAAGAAAAATAATTCTAAAATTAAGACCTTTTTGATTGAATCGTTTATTGTAACAGCATTTGGGAAATAGTGGTGGCCTAGTATTGAGTCAAATTTGAGCAACAAAGAGATAAGTATTGGCATGAAAAACATATAATTTATAAAGGAAATGCAGGTAAGCATTTTAAGCAAAATGTATTAAACTATATTTGTAAACTAAGCAAGAATTACCAAAACTTAAATATGTAATGCAATGGTCCTTACAAACTAAAAGATGTCTTTGACAATAGATCCATACAAGTTGTTGCTAGTAGCTATAGATGGGACTCGACATCAAAACTGAGACAATACCACAATGAGAGGGATATTGATGTAAACTAGATCAACATAGAGCAGTTCCCAAGCCCAACAAAGTAGAGCATCATTGTCACCCACCAATCAAGTATTCAAGTTGCCACCAAATGATCATAAGCCTCCAATGGCATAATTAAGGCTGAAATTCAACTAAGGCAACAAGGAGTTTGCTCGCCTATTTATCACCCAACACACAACTCTAATTATTTCCAACCAATGATCAACCAAAAGACAAAAGGCCCTTATCAAACACAAATGGAACAGTAAAAATGAGCATAAAATTTCATCACCGCTTGGTAATAACAAAACAAGAATCATACAATTCCAGACCCAACAACAATGAACGATAACTATGAAAAAATGTCATGTGTCAAATGACAACAGTTTTAGAGAACAATTGATGAAAAACAAAAATACTCAACAAATGGGAATAAATGTCATGTGTCTATTTAGTGAGTGCATAAAATGAAATTCAAATAAATAAGTCATTAATGCAGGCAATTGTGAAATTAGTAACAACCACTCAGCCAAGAAATAAAAATGGAGGGAAACAAAATAAGCAAAGAGAAGTCTCATGTGTTTTGAAATTTGCATACATAACATTAAAAAAAATTCATATTTCTATCAAGAGTTGAAGATTTTAAGGAACAATAACTAGAATAGCTTGACATGGATCATTAACTGAAAAATACCACTCCATCAAGAGGTTAAAAACACATGACATTGTACGAACTCGTAATGAGATGCAACTTCTACAAAAAAACTGTCTTTAGAAGAGGGAAGATTATGATGATAAATCATATATTAACTGGCTTCTTTAGATTTGACATATTACAACTTTGAAGGCCTTTCTTTGTTAAATTAATTTGTACAGGAGAGAGGATGAATATTTGTACAAATTTTTACAGGATCTTCCTTTTCTGAGCTGACTTATGTAGTCTTGAGTCTTGATAATGTGAATGAATATGTAAGTACCAACTTGTTGAGATTGTTAACTAATTGGTGATTTCGGTAAGGAAATTTAACCACTAGTATGCAAGTCTGGAATATTAGAGCCATAACATATTCCCATAAGATTGGCCTATACATATATATATATATATATATATATATATATATATAAATACATTTGTTCTAGTGGGGAAGATGTTGGATGTGGCCAATTAGATTAGAACCTCAAGCAAAATGCCTGGGAGAAGGTGTTGAACTGGTACCACACACATCTAAAGAGAAATTAGTAAAAGAAAATCATGAAGTAAAGTTGGTCACTGGTGGCCTAGTAGAGTAGGTTCCGGGTACAAAACAATGGTTCAAATAGGAGGGGTAGAAGGTTTGGAAATTTGGAATTTCCAAAAATGTCTCTTATGGTGTGGAAATATATGCTTAAGAAAATGAAAATTACATTTAACATAAAAATATACAAAACTTGAGAAAAAAAGTCAATGTGTGAACAAACAAAACGAAGAGCACCCATCCCATCTCAGTTCACCTCACCTATACTCCTCCTAGCCACACCAAGTAAAAATAAATTTTGCAAGGGAATCCAAAGGCAATCCATGTATTGTGGGGGCATGGTGGCCTATAAGAGATCACAATCATATCACTATTGTGGCCTCGTCTACATCACCAAAAATATGGTAGAGGCAATTGAATGGGTAGAATGGTTAAAACTAGTCCTGTTTATGTGTTTCTTGCATTCATTAGTGGAATTTGACTCCCAACTAACCATTAATGGAATATGCAAAGGATTGACTACTAGTTGGAAAGCATTCTATTGATGCTAGGGACCTAATACCTGTATCTGCTTCTAATTCTGCTTCTGAGAAATCAACAATCTAGTAGATTTTTCAACTAGTGCAAGGGTTCTCCAAGATCTGTTAGGCATGATGGTGAGCTTTTGCTCAGAGGAGTGGGAAGGCATCCATTCATTCCTAAAATATATGGTCAAGTTTAAGGAAGATTCTAATGCAGTTTGGTTTACTAGACAAAGAAACCACAAGGCTGCACCATCATTTTTTGAGCTCTGAATCCCCTTCATTATGACAGATCTGACCTTATATTTTCATTATGTCCAGGATTATTATTCAGTCAAGGTAGCATGGACAATGACATTAAGAAATTATAATGTAGTGGGAAATTTTTTTAAAATTGGCATAGGACCCTTGCTTTACCCAATACCTAGTTTTTTGTACTATTTTTTTCTACTTCTCTGCTAGTCCCCTGTCTATTGTAGTTTTTGTTTGTAAGTTCTTCACTTGGAAATCATAGAAGAAAAGAGGGAATTGAGACACACCCACTATGTAGGGGTTGTTTCTGGTTGAAAGTTCAAGCGTGTCTTTTGGGCAGAAAATCTTGGAACTTTGTCCATGATGATGGCAGTTCTCAGTGAGGAAGGTACAAGAAACAACAAACAGAGGCGCACACATGCCTTAATCAAGGAAGATTTTTTTTGAAAGCTGGTTGTGTTAGTGCAGGAAAAGGAAGTGTTTTACTATTTTTGGATATAGTAAGCATGGTAGCTCAATATCCCTCTTGGAAGGGCCCGAAAACATAGGTAGAGGAGGCATCTACAACAAATGAGGAAACTGCTTCTCTGAGGGTGCAGTTGATTCCACTGGTGGTGTGATTTGAGATCCCACAACGAAGAGCTTACCAAGTATGTCAAGGAGCTGTAGGTGGATCAAGATGAAGGGAAGAGCATTTTAATGAGCTCTTAAGCACTCCTTATTTTCAAGCAATCCCTTACTAAAATAAAGAGGATACCATAAGATCCTTAACTTGTTGTTGATTAAAGCCATGACAATGTGGATTGGGTGGTCTTAGGTGGAGACCTTCCATTTATTTAATATAGAAGTTTTGAAAACAAACCTTCAATACATAGTCTGTGATAAGGCTAGTCTTCTAGCCCTCAATTACTATTTCCTGTGGCCATAGTGCAGCTCAGTGTGCAATAAGTGGCAGATATCATAAAGCAAAGATTTCATTTGAGGAACTTCTAATAAAAAACAACCCTCTAGAAGAAGTACTTACCTTCATAAAGATGCCAACATCTGGATCTAGTTTAATGCCTGCTTGCTTCTCATGTCTTGAAAGTTCTTGCAGTAGGTCTGTAAGCAACACAAATCAGTATGGTCACATAATTGAGAAAATGGTGTAGTTGAAAGCAATGCACGCATAAAAAAGTTAAAAACTCACAGTATCTTGACCCGACACCTTGGTATTGGCTAGAGAAATGCAGCGTTTCCCCTTACAGTCATTTTTGCATAGTGCAAATCATGCTAGCTAATGTAAGCGGATGTTCTTTGCGGCACAAATTATGTCAACGAGTGTCCATTGTAGGTCATATTTTGGGTAATTTGTGGAAGAAATCGCTAAAAAATGAGGGAAAAAGGAAAATGCATGTCAAATGAGGGAGGGAAAATGAAGGAGAAGAGGGAAATAAACTAGCTATTGCACTTTAGGTGTGCAATTGGGTACTTAGAATATTTGTGTGTCATTTTTATAAATTATTTTTTTAAGTTAAAAAATATATATATAATAAGTAAAATCATTCAATGTATAAACTTTATAAAATATTTTTAATTCTTTCTATTTTTATAAATAATTATTTAGAAGTTAAAAAAATATATTTACTACAAAATATAAATATGAAAGATAATATGACTTTTCATCTTGTAACCCTTATTTAATTAAGAAAAATTAAGAATTTTTATAAACATAATTTTTAAAAACTTAAAGTATATATTAAACTATACTATATCAATATAAACTGCTAACCAAGAAATATAGGTGCTTTTATTTCTTCATGAGTGAAATTGTATTTGCATTTATGTTTATTTGTTGACGAGGGAAGAGAAGATATTTTAGGATTTTGTTTTGCTTTGCTTTGCTCTGTTAACCACATGAAGATGGAGATAAAGATGATGCACAACTTTAAATGGATATGCCCCCTCTTTAAACAGGTAACTTCTCCTCATTCTACAAAACAATACAAAACCTCATCTCACCACACATGTAAATAGGAGAAATACCCTCCTCACATCACACACAAATTTAATGTTTTGCACTTCACTCAGTACATTAATGCCCTCTATAAATTGGGAAACACAAACAAGGCCTAGGACCTTTTACATTCAGCCCTAACTAAACGCCTTCCTCTCGATGTCGTAGCCTTCACTGTGCTTTTAAATGGCCTTGGTAACTCTGTTGACCTACGTAGAATCAACTCCCTTCTTTTTGAAATGAAAGAGATGGAAATACATCCAAATGTTATCACTTATAACACTCTCATAAAGGCTCTGTGTAAAGGGGATCACATTGAGGAAGCACTTGGTATTTTGCATAGAATGGGGAACACACATTGTTTTCCTGATATTGTTACATACAACCTAATTGATGGGATCTACAAAAGAGGCAGAGTAGATGAAGCTCTTGTTTTATTTGTTGAGATGATATAATCTGACATTTCACCTAATATTATTGCATGCAGTACACTAATTAATGGTCTCTGCAAGGTGGACAGGGAAGATGAAGCTCTAAGGTTGGTAGCTGGAATGAAACATAGTTATTGCTCTCCAAATATTGTTACATACAACACTCTAATTGATGGTCTAAATCACTAACTCGATATACAACTTGCAATTTTACTGTGGCTATGCCAGCAACTACGCTTTTATGACAAAAAATAAGACCTTGATAACTTGAAGGAGGAACTTCGACAGAAAGCGCAATGAACTTCAAACAGGTGTTATGTTTGACCGGAAACAGTCTCACACTGGCATACAGAATTTTTTATGCAGTTACGTTTAAAAGGCTGGAAAAATCATGTCTCCAACTCAAATATCTACAATCTCTAAAACCTGTTGATCTTCAATGTGGCACCATTATGACCAAACAGTTAGAACATAAAGATTCATTATGGCAACTGGCTTGCGTACATCCCCTAACCACAACGAACTGCATTTAAGATTGAATCTGACCAAACAAACCAACGGGAAGGATTAGTTTGTTCATCAACTAAGACTTCTTAGAAAATCTGTACCATTGAATGAAAAATTCAGTTTGGGGCCTTTCAAATTAGATATGCTTTCGGTGTAAAAAAATTATTTTAAAAAAGTTTTTTTTATTGTCTTAATTTAAGACAATTAGAAAATTAATAATATAATTTAAACATAAAATATATATTTAAGATAAAATTAATATTTTGTCTTAAATTAATGTCTTAAAATCCCCTTTTATGTAGTAGTGGTAGGAAGGAATTGTAGTTTGATATTAAAGATGATGCAATTTGTCACATAACTTACCTAAAGATTCCGCCCAAATTGTGTTTTATATTGTTAGCAGTTTTTACTGCTTTCTGCTTGCTATTGGTTTCCACTCCTCCAAACTCTTCATCGTTGGTATTGACCTTTCACTTGTCCAATTTTGCGAGCTGCAACCTAAAAACAAAATATTGACAGGGTTTTAGGGTATGCTTATTAAAACTCAATAAACAATAAAAAGAGGGGAAAAATAAAGCCCTCATTTGAAAAACCTTTCAATAGACGATAAGCCCTGGTTTCAAGTTTACGCAATAGGTATTTTTGGTGCACCAAGCAACCTAGGCGGCCAAATGGCCCACTTAGGTAGGGGTCCCATGAGGGGGGGTTAAGCTCATGGATTATGATCAAATTCAAAGGAAAAAAGAATAGAGGAATAGTCATTTATTTAGTCAATTTTATTTGTCTGATATTAATCATTTATTTAGTCATTTATTTGGTCATTTAGTTGTGATTTTACCCGATGACCAAATTAGTCACTTATAAATGACCAAATTAGTCATTTATTTCCAAATACTACTAGTGTTAGTCACATGACTAAAATTTTTAGTCATGTGACTAAAATTTTTAGTCATGTAGTCATTTATTTGCCAAATTCTACTAGTGTTTGAACATTGTTGCTAGTCACATGTCAGGATAGTGTAATTGCCTTGGAAATTGCAAAAAAAATTCTCCTTAGGAATTGAGCAAACAGAATTTTCTTGCATATTTCACTTCATAGTTTCACTTGCCACAACACACATATAGAGCATAATATCCTCCTGTTCTTGGGTGTTGGACATTGTCCTTTGGTTTCTTGAACCAAATGGATAAAGTATAATACCCTTTTACTTGGAAAAGTTTTTGCTATTTACATATTCATAGAGAAAAATTTGCTTACAAATTCCAAGGTTACAACTACATTTATACATGTATGTATGTATATGCATATGTATATATATATATGTCTATATGTCCACATATATGTATCTAAGCTGAAACCATACATGGATTCCAAAACTGTAACAAGATTAATACCAAAATTGATCAATTTATTTGCTTTTGCTCAAAAAAAAATTCCCTTGATACATTTTCTATTGCTCAATTTATTTGCATTCATTTTTGAAGGGTCTGGACAATATAGGATTTCCAGTTGCATGATATTGTCACACATTTTGCATTGTTCTTGATCAATGTGAGTAATAGATTATCATCATTGTTTCTCTTTTGGTTATTTTCAAATATCCAATACCCTACTCAATAGTTATAGAACAAGTTTCATTTTAGTAGCATGAATTGATATTAAGAATTTTTTCTTGCCTTGTAGAATTTTTAGTGCACAGTAGTGAACCAAAGGCTATAGTTACAAACTTTGCATTCCTGCTAATCACAGTGAGTAATTCCCTGTTCAATTCTTGGCACATTGTTTTGTAGTAATTAGTGTACTAAATAGAGTCAATACAATTTGTGTTTCTTGTTATTCGACATGGAATTTGGCAATATGCTTACAAATAATCATCTTAAAACACAAAAAATGTCAGAACAGTCAATTACAATAGAAACCTACAAACCAGGTGTAAATGCACCTTTCACGTTAATCGATGAAGCTTCCAACTATACATTATTTTCAAATTGACTCATTTAATTACAAAGTTGGTTATTGCTTATTTGACATGGTTCATGTTTTGCTTCATTTCCATTATACATTGAAACAGCTATGCAATGGTCTTGTGGGTCATTTCTTAGATTGCCTTCACATCCATTGTACTATAGCTTTAGGCTCCTATGAAACTGATTTGCACAGAGTGTTGCTAATGCAATTGCATAATATACATGGCAAAAACAAGTATCTATGAAGAATGATGCTTTCAACCATAGAGATCAATGATAGAGGTCAAACTGGGCTTTGGGATGACATATTCTATGTAAAATGGCTAGCATACTAGCTAAACATACTGTTGATGGTGTTTTCTACATAGCAACAACTCAGATAGAATACAGGTACTCTATCTCTCTTGAAAAGGTAAATCTCTATCAGCAAGCCTCAAGAGATAACCCCAAGGTCTCTAATGTCAGGTCTTGACAATGCATAAACAACTTAGTGATGATGTGAAAATGTTGGTAATCACAAGGGACCTTATAAAACAAATGTTGGAAACTTCAAACCTAACAGATCTTGCAATATGGTGATAATTTTAATCCTAACTCAAATTTCAAAAGAAACAGCAAAAGATAAGGGTTTAAAGAGATTTTAAACTAAACTAATTCCTAAGACCAACAATGCAAATGATTAAATACTTAAAGTGGACCAATCCTTCAAAACTAATTCCTGCTTAACCTAGATTAAATCTACAATCTCACATAAACAGTGCAATCTTCTAAGGAAACAAATATTTTTAGATCATGGAGCATTCACACAAATCAACCTTATTTTGCAATTGAAATGAATAAATACCCACATTGAACTCAGCACATAGATTCAAGGCCCGGGATAACTTTACACAGCAACTTACAATCAGTAAACTGCTAAAAGTATGGACCAAGGATTGCTCAAACACTTCAAATATCAAACCATAAACACCATTGCATCGTATCTAAATCTAAAATCTAACATGCAACTAATAATCTCAAAGCAATATTAAAGATCTGGAACAACAAGAACCATGCAAAGTGAAGCAACACAAGAAAGAGCACCAAAGAACAATGTCTTTACTTATATTGAATCACCCAAGTTTGGAATAATTCATGTATTCTCAATATAACAGCACTTGCTCTCAGAAACTACTAACTCCTAGCTCAATTCTAGCTCTTGCAACTATGTCTAACTGATTCTAACCCTTACAAATGAAGTTGGAGCCTCAATTTATAGAAGAGCAACATTAGGTCAGCCCAAAATTAGGGTTTCATGCTTAGGTCAGCCCAACAGGTCAGCCCAGAGTTTTAAAAATAAAATAAAATAAAATCACATTAAATATTTTCAATTAGCTCTAGGTCGGCCTGGATCCTTCTAGAAATATTCCTTTTGATGGCACAAAATTTGAGGTCATCCCTACAAGCTGGGTCAGAGTCACATGCCTGGCACAAATCCCTAGGTGGTTGGAGGTTGGCTATCTTCCTCTTCCTAATTGGCATTTAAATTTTTGGCTAATTCTTTGACTTTCTCCAGTATTTCCTTCACATCTTCTGGATCTAGAACTAGAATAAATTTAATTCTTCTTTTATGATCTTTGTATTCTTCCAAATACTGGGGCATTACCTTATTCCATTCAATCTGTAATTCATGATACTTATCTAGCTTTGAAATATAAATTGTTGCATCTTCCAAATTCTCTTTGGTAATTGAAGCATTATCAGAAGGAGCATATATCTCATGCTACCATCCTTGCAACTTGCCAATGTTCATTTTTTTTGGCCAAACTTTCTCCTCCCAGTCATTATTTCCAAAAAACTAATACAATTATTGTATATCTCCTTCATTTTCCCTTGTAACTTCATTATTTTCTTCAAGGCCTTGGTAAGGAGTTCTTTTCTATAATTCCAGACCTCTATCCACTCCTTCACCTTTCCAATTTCATCTGGGGAAAATATATTCAACTTATCCAATTCATCCGTAGGTACATGCAAAATTTTCCTCAACTCATCAACAATTGATTCATCAACCTTATTACAGTCTACAGCAAACTGTGAAGTATTCTCCAAAAAGTCAATAGCATTGGTGTGTATTCTAAGAATTTATTCAATTGCTTTGTCTCCTCTACTATTGACACCTTGTAGCCACCCTTGAGTGCTATGAACAGAGGATTTTAACCTCTCAATTTCTGAAACTGCCTCTTTAGGCAACAATCCTTCTGGAATAGTGCTTTCACTTCCAATAGTTTGTAGAGGCTTCCTCAAATGTTGAACATATTTGTAAACATCATTTAGCTACTTCGGAAGCTTCTCCTTTTCCTCAGTTTCACTATCTAATCTCCTTAAAATAGCCTAGGAAGATTCCTACAATTCCTCCTTTTCTTGCTCCTTAGTTGTAGGACCCAGATTGATAGTTTGTACCTTATAATATGTGGGTCTTATCTCATCTTTGAATTTATCTATTGCAGGGATAGCTACATGAATAACCTTGTTATTAAATTCATCTCTTGAAATCTTTGAAATAGTTTTAGCCCTCTTCCTCTGCTTGGGCTTCCCCCATTGTTCGAGCAATTTGTCCCAGCTAGGAGTTTCTTCTTGGAAAATTATTGGCTTCTTAATAAGCCTTTTCTCCATCCATTCAGGGGCAGTATATTGTTTAGTTGCTACCTCCTTATTTGGACTATCAACCACATTTTTTTCA
Organism: Sequoia sempervirens; assembly: GCA_007258455.2. NCBI lineage: Eukaryota > Viridiplantae > Streptophyta > Pinopsida > Cupressales > Cupressaceae > Sequoia > Sequoia sempervirens. Next base: position 6,832 of record VDFB02013855.1, on the reverse strand, counting down.
ACATTCCTTTCTATTTCTGGTTGATTTTCTTGTTCATTTTTGTCTTGGTGAGGATTGTCAGCAACTTCTTCCCTATTTTCTCCTTCATCAAGATGATCATCTAGTTCATCAATTATCACTTTCTCTAGAGACCTAGCTGGTTTTTCTTGGAATAATTTAGACTCCATATTCTTACTCTCTGCTCCAGAGGTAGATTGTTTCATTTCTTGTACAAATTTCCTCCATTCTCCACTTTCGGGAGTAGAAATCTCTTCATTTTCAGCTTCAAGATGTTCAGGATCATTTGATATATTTCCTTCCTCATGAACTGCTTCCTCTGAGACTTTCACATTATGAGGAGAAAGAGGAGGGGAATTATTTCCTATAGCTGCTCTCTTCTCCACATCATCAGTAGGTGCCTCTTCATCCTATACCTTTTCTTCTGCATTTCTTATCTCTTCTACCGGAGAGACCTTATGCTTGGGAGAATTTCTTCTAACATACACTTTTGGTTTCTCTCTAGAAATTTCCACATCAACAACTTTTGCAGAGGAAGGAGCATCAATAGAAGCATTACCTTTTCTAGCCTATGTTGCCTTTTGTCTCTTTGTGATTATTCTCCTTTTCCTCACAGGTTGTGAAACCTCCCCTACTTCAGTTGTAGTATTAGCTTCGGGAACCTTCTTCACCTTGGGAGATAGCTTCTCCCCTTGTTTAGCCTATGTTTGGCTTCTAGTTTTTCTCTTTACTGACACAAGTCTTTCTTCCTCTTGAACATCCTCCTTATGAGGCTCAGCAATATCCTCCTTCTCTGCTTTTTCTTCTTCCTCAGATTGAGATTCCAAGTCTCCCATCAAGTTGTATGTGAATTTTGTTCCCTCATCTTCAAGCTCCAACACCTTATGCTTTACCCACAGCCTGGAGTATTTCTTTACCGGCTTAGTAACTTGATCCAAATCAATAATTTCTTCCTCTAACCAATTGACAGGAGGCAAGGGCTTGTTCCTATAAGGCTCATAGTCATGATGCTGAACCAAATTTACTTCATCATCCTACACTTGATCAGGCACTTTTTCCACCCTGTATAGCCTTATCAATTTAAGAGGCAATCTAGAAAACCTCCTTCTGATAGCATCAAATTCATCTCTACAATTGGCCCAAAAATCTTCAATATGATCCTTATGCTTGAATGTTCTATTTTCCTGCTTCATAGCCTTTCCATATGGATCAAACTTATTCCTGTTGGTATGAGAATACAACTCAAATTGTGCCATCTCTTTTTCAGAATGTTGAGCACTCTGAATAGAAGGGCATGCCTCTATAGTTCCTAATCTCAATGGGAATTATGCTCCCATCCCTTTCTTTTTCAACTCTTGTTGTAGGATCTCCTCAAATCCTACTAGTTGTCTTGTTAGTTCCAGCATTAGAAGTTTTTTGGTTGGATACCTTGGTAATCTGAGTGGAACAACAGGAGATCCTTGTACCTGGATGTATGTGAACCTTTGAAACTATATAAACCATTGACCGTATTGCTTGATCAAATCCATGGCATCGGTAGAGACTCTGACATGGAGAACATCTTGTAACAACCTGGGAATGTACATGAAAAATGCATCATTTTCCCTCCTATAATTGGATGTTTTATGCTGCAGTTGTGGGTATACATCCCATATCTTGTCCTTCCCAATAGTCCCTTTGCAACTGAGACCTTTGTACTTAGTCTTATGTGCCAACATGTAGACAAGATATGAAGTCATGGTGAATCTATTGGTCTCTTGCACACTTCTCAATTGGGCATCCAAATTGTTGCTTATGATTCTAGCCCAGTGATAATGTTTGTTAGCCACAATTTGTGTGATGGGGTAGAACATCCAATTTTGAAAGATGTGAGCTTCTTCTACTCCCATGACCCTGCCCAATAGAGTTATGATATCATGACATTCCATTTTAAAATCACTCCTATGCAGTTGTTTGGGTAGCTTGGAATAGTGTGGTTTAGGCTTCAATATCCAAGAATTGTTCATGATTTCCAAAGCCCTATTGGGGTCTTCATCATAAAACTTTATTGCTTCCCCAATGTTAATTTCTTCTATGAGCTTGTGATGAGAGGAAATATTGAACACCTTTGCAATGGACTCTTCAGTAAGATTTTCCATGACTCTTCCTTGTGGGACAATTATAATTCTTGTTCTAGAGTCATAGTGCTTTGCACATTCTAGAACCAACTCTGGACAAAGTTGTGTTGGAGGGAACCCTCCTGCTTGTGCCAAACTAGTGTGAGTGATAACTTGTGCCAACTGGGTGGGTGCATTTCCATACATCCTCGGCTGAAATTCATCATAATCTATATGTCCCATATTTGTGTCTGCAATCTTTGACCAAGTAAATGCAATCTTGGATTCTAGCCATATGCCTTTGAAGTCATACTTCATCCTTTCTAATCTTCTCTTAACCTCCTCTTGCACCAAAGTAGCCTTTGTTTTGATAGTCTTTTTCAGACTTAGCTCAGCCTGCATCTGTTAGAGAAAATCCAAGATCACCAAAATGGCAAACAACAATATAACATATTATATCAATTCCATGAAGCACCAATATGTGCAATAATAATTCCATTAAATCATAATGATAATAATTTAGAATCCAATGGAAATACAAGGAAAGCAATTCATTTTGAAAGATATCATTATCACATTCATGCATATAAAATTCACTCAAACCAATCAATATCCCATGCAATGATCATAGAGCCTCATTATGCAAGCTTATTTGCGATTAGCATTAAAATTTTGAGATATAATGAAGGAGCTCAAGTAATCCAAGCAGGTTCAGATTCCCTAGACTCAGCGTATTCCCTACATTTTTCTTGCAAGGGCTTAGAATATTCAATATATTTGGGCACATTAAATCGTTGATCATCTTTAAATCACTTGATCCAACATTTCAATCGAAACCCAATTCATTACACACATCAAAACTTTGAATTTCAAGAAGTTCGGTTATCTTAGGGTGACTTGGATTTGGAAAGTTCAAGGGATCTCGAAATCACCAAGCCAAGTTTGGAGTTTAAGTATCACAACCTTTGGGTTCAAAGATGAATGAAGATCCGGGAAATCCAATGAGGCTCAAAAATTTTGAGCGGATTAAGGCTTAGATATTCTAAGCTACCTCAGAATCTTCGAACTTCCTCTTTCGTTTGAGCCCAAAAATCTTTAAGTGTTTGATTTGTTTTTTGATCACCACGAAGGTTAGATTCGTCTTTACTCCTTTAAAGCTTTAAATCATTTATTTCACATTAGAATCCATTAACCCCTCTTGTTCAATTTCTCACCTTGTTCATCGTGTTTAGATCCCCACTTAATTTATCAAAACTAGGGTTCTATAAAACTAGGGCTTCGAACCAATCCCTCAATAGGGTGACGCTCCTAAATTCCATCATCAGACACTAAGCCACACTGTAAGGGAATAAATCTCAAATATTTTTGATAAATCAATCTATTCAAGTCTGTTCAAACCCAAGCCCTTATTTAACTTCTCAGAGTAAACCTTAAAGAACTGAAACCCTAGATGACCGATTAAGAAACAAGACAAAACAAAAGCCCCACAACTCATTGGTTATCATATTCCATAAAGAATTGACAACAAAGCACAAAATGGATCAAAACCAACAGAGGAATATCAAAACCTTACCTTGGAATAGTGCACGGGGAAAAAGATGCAACAGCAAACTGGCAATGGATATTCCTAAACCCTAGAACGATCACTTAGAGAAGACAAACCCAACGTTGGAGCTCAAATCGAGTGCAAGATAGAGGAGACCTTTCTCAACTCAAACACACACAAAAGTAGAATGACCAAATGACCCCTCAATCCACATTATATTTCCAAATTGACACTTTAAAACTCATTAATGCAAGCAATAAATGCTCATGCGTACGTCTACAGAAATCTTGGAAACTCGATGGGAGCTCAGACTCGAGTAATCTAAGGTAGCTCGGATTACCCGGCCAGATTAAGGTTTGAGTAATCCAAGGTACCTTAGAAATACCGAACTTGCCCCAAACTTAACCAATTTTTCCTCAAAATAAAAATTTCGAGCAAGGGTCAATCTCAAGGAGCTAGGCAATCATCATGAAGTTGCAAAATGACATCTAAAATGCAGATTTACCATTAAGTACATGGGAAAAACAAGACCAAAATCAAGAGACTTATCCCTTAAGGGGATGAAGTCAAGACCCTGTGAAAACAAAGAAGCAAACAAAGCAAGAAAAGAGGGTCCTTGCCTTCAGCGAGGTGTGTGTGAAAAAATTGCACAACACATACCAATATGAATTTGGTCTTTAACATACAAAAAATTTCATCTTTCGCTATTGTTGGCAAAAAACACTACCAATCATACTATTGGACATATCTCACATGATTATGTTGTTGCAAATGGTTTAACAAATGTTTTGAAGCAGATATGATATTATGCAAAATACTACTATAGCTTTGCACGTCATAGATTTCTTCATTAGAAACAAATCACAAAATCAAAATTGTTATGCATCACAGAACTAGCTTGAAGCAGCTCCATATAATATTTATTCTATGGATCCCAACTTTCTAAATTGATGGTTGCAGGGTGCACATGTCTTACTAGTTTATGGAACATATATCTTAACTTTTTCTAATATACAACATAACATTCAAACTATCTACAAACAGGTAAATGCTTAATAGTTAACACCAACAAATTTGAAAACCATGGTAGATATCATTAATACTTTCTTTTCAGTTTTTTTTTGGTGGCACTATCAAATTTTGCAAATTTAAAGTGCCTATATTGAAAAAATTTCCTTTGCATACTCAAAAGTGCACCTGAAAAGTGACAAACTTTGGAGGGTCATAATTCAAAGCCAGTTGACTTTCAGGCCAAACCCCTTGGTGAACATATTCAATTGACATATGTGAATATGTGTGTCAGTTTTCAATTCCCCATGATGAGTTTTGATAGGGTTTTGAAAAGAAAAGCTGGAGGGTTCTAGGATTGTTTTGCTATTTGCAAACTTTCATAATGCCAAGTGGCCTCCTGTTCAAGCTGATATTTCACAGCTGGATGATTATCATGATGAATGGATTGTTGCCCTGCATTTCCCCCACATTCATATGATCCCTAGTCTACTTTTAGAGCCTCATGATCTGATTTGATATTTTTTCGAGATCAAAATCAAATGCAGTTTGTTATGCTTTTACATTTGCATTTTTGACATGTTTCAAGGTGGTCAACTTTGACCCCTAATATCTTGCACAGAATGATGATTGAATAAAATCCCTCTTGCACACATGATTAATGGACCTAAATGATCTTGTATTTCAATTGGCAGCTTCCCAAGAGATGGTTTGATGTTTTTTCGAAGTGGTGACTTGGTGAGCTCTAATTGGTTTTGAACAGGTGCAGTTGCAAAAAAGTATGACTAAGCAACTTTGACATTGAATATCTAGCACCTCGAAATCTATTTTGTTGAACCGTTCATTTCACTATGTTCTCGGGTCAAATTTCTACATGCTTGTGCATTTTCATAGCTCTAGGAGGTCATTTGACTAGTTTTCCAAGGTGATTCTAGAGACCACTAGACCAATTTTGACCACTATGCAAATATGCTAGAAAGCAGATTTTAATGATAGCCCAGTTCATTTTTTCACCTCAAATGCATTCAGGGGCTACTTTACATCAATTCAAGAAGAAACTTGTTTGAAAACAAAAAAAAAATAGCTGAGCCCACATGGGGACCTGGCATGCTTTACACAATTATGAAGTTGAAATGTTTTCTTTTAATCATGAGTACATTGGTGAAAAGAAAACAAAAGTCATTTATTCAATGGTGAATGGACAAGTTTTAGATTGTTTACATTGATACAACTATTTCCAGTTGGAAAAGATATGGGCAAGTCATTAGTTCATGACCTTGTTTTTGAAGAATCTGTGGAGACTGTGAAAAAATGTTCTATCATGCTCTCAGAGGAGAGGAAGAAAAAATGTTGAGATAAAGTTGAGAACACTTGGTCCACAGAAGTAGCAAATGGTTATATATTTGGTTGTCAATGCATGTTCAGGCAAGGATTGTATAGAAAATACTATTGGAGTTTGCTTTGTGGGTCAAGAAGTAATTACAGGTCAAAAGGTGGTCAAGGATAAGTTCATCTGAGTTCAAGGTGACTACAAGATTATTGTGCAATGCCCCAATATTTTGATTCCTCCCATATTTGCTTCAAGTGAATATACATGATGCCCTGAATGGAATGTGGCAATGGAAAAGCTAACAGGCTAGACCAGAGATGAGGTTATCGATAAAATGCTCATAGGAGAGATTTTTGGTGGTTGTTTTCAACTAAAAGGTCAAGATGCAATGACCAAGCTTATATTAGTGTTACATGGTGCAATTGATGCCAAGAATATAGAGAAATTTACCTTTGCATTTTTGACAAACAAGGAAAATATGTGGAAGCATTTCTAATAGCGAACAAGAGAACAAATGCAGATGGGAAAATTGTTGGAGCGTTTTGTTTTATACAAATAACAGACACTGGAGATTCAAAGGCAACAAAAGAAGAAGTGTTTTGCAAGATAGGAGAGTCAAATGAGTCTGGTTGGTTGCCATCATTTGGTCAAGCCTGCACCTCCTATGGAAACCATATCGAAGGAGCATGTCATGCATTTTCCTTTCATTGGAAGTGTTATGTTGCTGCAAGGGCGCCATCGAGCTAGTTGAAAAGAGATCAATCCGAAGACAAGGCATGTGAACTAGTTTTAAAAAATCCCAGATAAATGTGGTTTTATGGATTGCCACATTTGCAGTATATACATAGAATGGTT
>VDFB02013854.1:0-22538 GCA_007258455.2 Sequoia sempervirens | reverse complement strand
TCTTGATCTCAGATATGATATTCATATCCAAGTTGAGGATCAAGTTTTTGCTCTATAATTATGTAAAGCCTACTCAAAACTTCTTCATCCCCATTGAAATCTAGGCTAATTGGACCATTCACAATTGCATGTAAGGGCTTGTGAAGTTGATGGTGCCATCACTGATCAATGATGTTCCATATGGGACAAGACTTATCCTCAACCCCGCTATAAACGGATCTCATGGTCTCCTTGGCCCTATCCATGTCTTTTTATATAGGCTATTGTGGGCTTCTCCTCATCAATAACTCAAAAGAAGACAACTAAAGCCTCTATGGACTACAAAAGAAGGGAATATGAATTATAAACAAACAAAAAAGACAATTATTATTAATAAACTAGTAAAATAAAAATAACAGAATGGCAATTTGAACTCATATCTACAATCTCCTTCATTAGAAGCCCAAAGTTGTGCTTATTGGAAATCCATTCAACCACACCAACCCTTGCTTTGGTTTTAGCATATTAAGATGTAGACCACTCCTTGCTAACAAATGTGTGCCTCAAGGCAGCCTTTGACTAAAGTAAATATTGCAACACCATAAAGTTTGTTGCAAAATGAGTTATTCCAGGTCGAGCCTACTCATTTCTGTCTATATAATTCCTCATTACACTGAGAACCCAAGCATGGTTGTATATTGTAAATGTAAACAAATCTACTGCTAAGAATAGAGGCTAAGGGTTCTAAAAGTATTCTCAGATTCCAGAATTCTATCAAAATCCTAAGACACAGTTTTCGACTTCCAGATTTGTTGATGTTTAATGTGTTGAATGCAGAACATTATCTGATTTCTATGTTTGCATATCAAGGAAGGATTCGCCATAAGTATGAGAGGAAACCCTGCCTCTAAGAGACACGTCTCATGAGAGGACGTGTCTCCACAAGTGGAGACACGTCCACTCATGGGGCGTGTTCTTTAGAGCGCAGGTTTAAGATAACACACAGTTAATGATCCGTTAGTATAACACAAATATACTAGATGGCGATTAAGAATATAAATTCCGATTTAGAATATAACATCAAATATAATTCGGATTTTATAAATTCGATTGATATGATTTCCAGAAAAATAAAGATAAACTCAATCAAATATGAAAGACGATGATGCTTGCAGCAATCGTCCTCCATATCTGACCGACGCTATCATTTATTAACACTCCCTCTTAGCTAGGGAAGATATTTCAAATCAAATAACTAGAGATATCACCTTAACACGTGATATCTAAAACATGGTATGATTTCTCAATATTGTCAAGTCACATGACATTCTTCATATCATATCTTTATTATGGTATGTGCACTGACATCAAGTCACATGATGTCTACCATAATTCATGGCATATCCATGGATATAAATATCCACCATGATTATCTCTAAAGGATCATAATGATCTACAAATGATATCAAGTCCCATGATATCAATAAGAGATACTATCATGACATGTCCATTAATATCAAGTCACATGATATCTATCATGATAGTTTAATCATTGTAGAGTCGTCACTTTACAATGTCAATTACAAGTGTTCATTATTAGAAAGATCGTCACCTTTCAATAATGCACACAGGCGGAGTAGGCCCATAAAGTCATGGAGTCACACACATGACAAAAGAGTTTACACATTAAACATCTTTATATATATTAGTACAATTTATAAACAATTTGTATTTCAAACATAAATAACAAATTACATTTCAACCATACCAAGTTTCTTCTTGAAGTGCTCCACCTTGATTCGGGAGAGAGGCTTGGTGAGAATGTCTGCAGTTTGATCATTTGTACTGATATACTCCAACTGAATTACTTTTTTTTCCACCATATCTCTTACATAATGATAGGGGATCTCAATGTGCTTCGATCTATCATGAAATACAGGATTTACAGAGAATTTGATGCAACTCTAATTATCACAAAGAATAATTGTAGGATTAAAGGGCTCACCAAAGAGTCCCACAAGCAATTTACGAAGCCAAACTGCTTCTCTTGCTCCCATTGAGGCTGCAATGTATTCAGCTTCTGTTGAGCTCTGTGCAACTGAAGATTGTTTTCTGCAAATCCAGGAGATCATAGCCGATCCTAAATCAAGCAACATCCCGATGTGCTTTTCGGGATCGTAAGAATTTTACCCAACCGAATCGTAATACCCAAGAAGATCTAGCTGATCATTCTTGTAAAGAAGACCATATTCAATAGTGCCTTGAAGATATCTCAATATACTTCACGTACTCATTAAGTGAATTTCCTGGTCACATGAACCGGCTGAGAACATTCACTGCATAGCAAATATTAGGTCTGGTGTTAACCAGATACATCAAGGATCCAATCATCTGTCTGTAAAGGGTTGGATCTGCACACTTGGATTCTACTGCTGCTTCTTTCAATTTGTGAAGGTTGGTTTCCATTGGTGTAGACATCGGTCTATAGTCCAACATTCCAAATCTTTTCAGAATATCAATAGTATACTTCCCTTGGTTTAGTATAATGCCCTCTGATTTTTTCCATACTTCTAAACCTAGGAAGTAGTGTACAATGCCTAAGTCTTTCATGTCAAATTCAGAAATTAGATCTTGCTTCCCTTGAGCAATGAGGTGATCTTCTCCTGTTATCAGCAGATCATCAACATATAAAATAATTATTAGCATATCACCTTTGATTACCTTGAAGTAGAGATTGGAGTCGGCCTCATTCTTGGAAAATCCTAATCCCAAGAGATAGCTGTCAATTCTTTCATACCAAACCCTGGGAGCCTGTTTAAGTCCATAAAGAGCTTTCTTCAGTCTGCATACATGTGAGTCAGGTTTATATATCACAAAACCTTCAGGCTGTTCCAGATAGACTTCCTCTTCAATGGTTCCATTCAGGAAGGCAGTTTTCACATCCATTTGATGGATCTTCCAACCTTTAGCTACTGCAATGGCTAACACTGCTCTCACTGATGTGTAACGGGCAACAGGTGCAAATGTTTCTTCGTAATCAATGCCTTCCTTTTGAGAAAAACCTCTTGCCACAAAACGTGCTATATGTTTTTATATACTGCCATCAGTAGCATGCTTGATTTTAAAGAGCCATTTGGAAGAGACAATAGATTTCCCTTTTGGTCTAGGCACTACATCCCATACATCATTCTTTAGAATGGACTAATATTCCTCCATCATTGCATCTTTCCATGCTTGATGTCTGAAGGCTTCTGAAACACTAACAGGTTCGGAGTTTATGATGTCGTTCATAAGAGCAACATAGCTAGAGAAGCGTTTGGGTCTTTTGCTCTCCCTGAACGTTCCTTTGGGTGCTGCATGATTCTCTGCTTCTTTGATCATCTTCTTGGCCCAAAGTGGTCTCTTTCTACCGTTGACATCTGTATTCTCATTTGAAGTAGAAGGAAGTTCATGTGACATTTCCTCAGGATGCTCCCTCTGAATCTCAGGAGCAAGTTCCATTTCAGGTACTCTAGGGGAATAGGTTTTAGTCTCACTAGAACTTCTTGCCCTCTTGAATGCAATGTCTTCTTCAAAGATAACATCCCTGCTCAATTCAATTTGTTTCTGCCCGGGTATGAATATCCTGTAGGCTTTGGAGGTTTCACTATATCCCATAAATATCCCTTTCTTTCCAGAAGGTTCAAGTTTGAATCTCTTCTCCTTGGGCACATGAATATAGACGGGACAACCAAAAATCCTAAAGTGCCTAATGTCAGGTTTTATGCCAGTGAAGGCTTCTTCAGGAGTTTTGTTGTCAAGATGAGAATGAGGACATCTATTTTGGATGTAGACAACAGTCCTAGAGGCTTCATCCCAGAAAGAGGTTTCAATGTTTTGGTCAAGCAACATTGCTTTGGCAGCTTCTACAATGGTTCTATTTTTTCTTTCAACAACCCCATTTTGTTGAGGGTTGTAAGCCACTGTGAACTCCCTCTTAATTCCAACACTCATGCAGAATTCCTTAAAAATTTCAGAGGTGTATTCTTTCCCATTGTCTGTCCTTAAGGTTTTTATTTTCTTTCCGGAGAAGTTTTCAGAGAGGGCTTTAAACTCTTTGAACCTTTTGAGAATTTCTATTGACTCTTTACATTTAAGGAAATAGATCCAGGTTTTCCTAGAGAAGTCATCTACAAATATGACATAGTATAGAAATCCTTCTTTAGAGGTTACAGACATGGGTCCACATAAGTCTGAGTGAACCAATTCTAACACATTTAGAGTTTTGTTCAAGCCATTTGGAAAGGACCCCTTTGTATTCTTTCCTAAGGCACAACCTTTGCAAGTTCCTTCATGAGATGGTTTAAGCTTAGGTAAGCCTGTTACAAGTTTTCCTACAGAAGGTAGGGCACGGAAATGAAGGTGTCCTAATCTTCTATGCCAAATCTCATTTGAATCAAAGGTGTCAAGGGTAAGGGCTTGATTGACTTCAGTGCAAAGTTTGTAAAGGTACCCTTGTCTCACACCTATGATTTGGGCTTTCTTGATTGTTGAGTTCTTAGGCCATGCTAGAACTTTCCCATCCATAAAGGTAACTCTATAACCATTGTCTTCAAGGGAAGAGATGGATATAAGATTCCTTTTTATTCCAGGTACAAATAAGACCCCAGTGAGTTGAAGAGAGAGACCAGATTTCAATGAGATGGAGCAAGTTCCAACCCCTTTTACTTGATGTGTAGAGTCATCCCCAATTGTGACATCTTCATTAGATTCTTCAGTCATAGTGTCTAAGTGTTCTCTAAACCCTGTGATGTGCCTCGAAGAACCACTATCAATCACCCAATTGTTGATATTGTTAGATACTTGACTAGATAAGGCTGAATAGAACACAAAATTTTCACATTCATGATCTGAATTTGACTTTCCTACTTTGGCAAACGATGCTTGTTGCTTAGATCTGCCAGGGCACTTCATTGCATAGTGGCCATATTGATCACATCTAAAGCATTGTACTTGAGAGATGTCTTTCTTTTTAGAGGATCCCTTTCCATTGGAATTTCTCTTTCTTTTAAAAGATCCTTTCTTGTAGGAGTTTTTCTTATTCCTTTTATTAGACGATGTGTTGAGAACATGAATATCTTCATCTACGTTTTTCTGTTTGTTTTCTTTTGAGGAGAGCCTTGTTTCTTCTTGAAGGCAGTCAGTTCTTAGCCTGTCAAACTTAGGGAGTTTGGATCTTGCACTTATTCCTTGAACAAATGAAGTTTGGTAGGCCTCCTAGTGCAATTAGAGTTAGTTCTTTGCTATCAATCTGATATCCAATTGTGGATAATTGATCTCTCAGTTCAATAATCCTCATGAAGTATGCATTAATGGACTCTCCTTTGTTTATTTGAGCATTGTTGATTTGCCTTTTAAAAGCAAGAGTCCTGCAGGTGTTGTTAATCTCTGGGCAAGTTTCAAGAGACGGGAAACATGGCATGCAGCTTCATGCCTTTTGCCAGAGCCGGGCACCATATGATCCCCTACCGTACTCAATGATGTTTTATGATAAATTAATATCTTTGATATTATGCATAATTTATAACCGATATTATTTATTTTGATATCGCGGCCTCGCTACTCTCATGTAAATGTAAACAAATCTACTGCTAAGAATAGAGGCTAAGGGTTCTAAAAGTATTCTCAGATTCCAAAATTCTATCAAAATCCTAAGACACAGTTTTCGACTTCCAGATTTGTTGATGTTTAATGTGCTGAATGCAGAACATTATCTGATTTCTATGTTTGCATATCAAGAAAGGATTCGCCATAGGTATGAGAGGAAACCCTGCCTCTAAGAGACACGTCCCATGAGTGGACGTGTCTCCAACTTCCAGATTTGTTGATGTTTAATGTGCTGAATGCAGAACATTATCTGATTTCTATGTTTGCATATCAAGGAAGGATTCGCCATAAGTATGAGAGGAAACCCTGACTCTAAGAGACGCGTCTCATGAGAGGACATGTCTCCACAAGTGGAGACACGTCCACTCATGGGGCGTGTTCTTTAGAGTGCGGGTTTAAGATAACACACAGTTAATGATCCGTTAGTATAACACAAATATTCTAGATGGCGATTAAGAATATAAATTCCGATTTAGAATATAACATCAAATATAATTCGGATTTTATAAATTCGATTGATATGATTTCCAAAAAAATAAAGATAAACTCAATCAGATATGAAAGACGATGGTGCTTGCAGCAATCGTCCTCCATATCTGACCGACGCTATCATTTATTAACATATATGTATTTGCAAATAATTTTACCATGCTCCACACATGCTCTAATCCATGAGATTTTTCCAAGATCCTCAAATACGAAATCAAGACAATGATTAGCACACAAAATCTAAAATAAGGATGGGTGATATCCATGAAAAGTTTACTTACAGTGACATAATTTGTTACATTATCTATAACTATCTACACAACATTCTCCTCACCCAACTCAATCAAAACTTCCTCTAAAACCTCACAAAGGAAATCAGGATTGTTTGTCTTCCCTAAAGCATCGAAGGATTTCAAAAAAAAAATGCTGCATAAGGAAAAATAATAAAATTTGCAATTCTAATTTTAATATCTAAAGTAAAAGTTAAAATATTAATCACTTAACCAATGGATTTCATGAAATACAACCACCTGAAGAAGACACAAAAATTCAACAATGTCCTAGTTCTCCTATATGTTCAACCATTGGTCATGATTGTGCAACCCTTCTTCCTCCATATCTCACATTGCTCCTCAATTTGGGCCTTCAAATTAGCTACCTTTTGAATCAAAATGGAGTCCTTTATCTCCTCATCATTAGGGGCTTTGAACTCTACCCCACAAACAATAATGATATCTGCCAAATTTTGCTAATAAGGAGACCTAAAAAAATAAAACAAATAAAATAAGTATAATAAAATTTACAGTTTAAAATTCTACAAACCCTAAATTTAAAAATTCAAGAGACGAATAAATCAAACATATTCTAAACAAAAATAATAATTAATTACCTAGCTATGTGAAATGGAATGGAACAATAAAACCAAAAGTCAATAATTGAATTTTGCAGCATCATGTTTGTCCTTGTTCCAACCTATGTTCTCAAGTAATGGTTGGGAACCTAAGTAGTGTGTGGTACAATATATGAATATATTCTAGGTTCACAAACTCTAGGCCCAATACCACCATTACCACTGCCACTACCATTGCCATTAGTTAGTGAATTTCCAAGGAATGTATTGAGTAATTAATTATATTAGGTAATTAGTTGGCCTACATGGTTTAGTGGTTTACCCCTCCATTATGTTATTAGGAGGTCTATACAAAGAAAGTGAATATCATTGTAAAGATATGTGAGAAGTATGATATTGTGTTTGGGATATCTTGAAGATACAACATGGAATGACTTCTTCCATAAGGAGTATTGTACAGTGTTACCCTACTTCAAGGGTTTATTCTATTTCTACATATATTGGATATTAGGGCATCTTGGCCCAAGAATATCTCGTGTGGCATGTGATCCATCTTCTACATTGTCATATTTCCATGATTAGATGTGTGGATCTTATCAAGGGGTGTTAGAGCCATGATTTGGGCAAAGGTGAGTAAAAAATCCTCATTTTTTAAGATTTACCTCTATCTTCCAAATGGCTACAATTTTTTCTATAGTTAAATTCTACTAAGATTAAAGGATCATACAAGGAAGTTATAGTGCAAAAATCTGCTTTTGATCATCAATATTAAATGAGCTATTGCAATTTTATGTTTTTCAATAAGTTCACTCTCCAGGCTGCAAATCTTGAGATTTTTTATTTTTTACATTTCTAGAAAGAAAGTCAAAATTCAATTGGGGTTTTATTATTTTATTTTTTCAAATTGAGGCCAAAAACATTATGAATGGTCTAGTTAAAGTTGGCTCAACAATACGAATATAAGGTGTTCTATTGAAAGATTTTTTTCTTAGAACCCTAGTTTCAATGGAGATTCTTATTTTTGATAGAAGTAGAGATGCAATAAAATGGTGGAATGTAAAACAACTTGTGGTCAAATTATACAATGGAAAATATTTTTAATTACACTAAACCGGATGAAGCTGACAAATGGTTTGTCCCATTGTAAAATAACATTTCTTCTTTGGATGAACTAGAACAAGCTTTCTTAAATAAATGGGGACCAAAAGAAGTAATAGAAAAAGTAGGAGGAGAAGGGGAAGGAGGAGAAGGAGGAGGAGAAGGAGAAGAAGGAGAATAAGGAAAAAAAGAAGAGGATGATGATGAGAAGATGAAGGATACAAGTACATGCACTTTAGCCCTAAGAAAGATTTAATCCTTCAATTTCATGGTTGTATTCAAAAGTCAAATGTTATTGCTTATGTAAACCCAACCAACAAATATAACTTCATCAACATCGAATTAGACAAATATTGGGTAGGATATTCAATTTTTTAAAGATTTGAAGCTCTTTATGGATAAATATGTTTTGCATTCAAAATTTTATGCTTTGGATATGGATGGGTTGGATATTATTCTTGGTTATCCTTGGTTAGATTCTTTGGAAACAATAAACATTAATGTGCAAAATATGTTCATGAAACTTTTCTATAGGAGGAAAAAAGTTACATTACAAGATATTACACATAATGAAGTCCAAAGGAAAGTCAAGGAAGAGCAAGTTTAGGAATCTACTGAAGACTGCACCAAAAAAGTAGATGACAAACAAGAGGAGCAAGATGTAGAGAAAAAACAGGAGACAACTATTTTCATGAGCTAGCAAAACAAGTAGCTAAAAATGGTGAAGAATCAATGAAAGTTCCAATGGTAGCAAAGAGTGCAATATATAAGCATCCACATCATTGTGAGAGGTGAGAATCATGGAGGCATGATAATACATAGGGAATCACTATGCTCCACTCTGGATGGGTCCCCCTGTTTTGTCATTTCGTATCACTCTGCACGTAAACGAGGGACGCTAACGGCTAGGAAACGTCCCCTGGCCGTCCCCTTTTTCCCTCCAAGTACCCGGTACTTCTAGGGGACTTTTGGCAAAAGGCAGGGGACGTAGGGTACTTCTAGAAGTACCCGAAACTTCCCAGCCGTCCCTCATCCGTACCGGGTACTTCTAGAAGTACCCTATGGCCCAGCAGCAAAAAAAACACATTTTTATAAAAAATTAAAGTTTTTTAAAATGAAAAAAAGGCATGGGTGGGCCCACAAGGGACGCCCCATGCCACTTAACCTAATTTATGCCTTATATATGCCCTAAAATGAGAAAAAGCAACTCATTTTTACATTTGGCTTGTGAAGTGAAGGAGAGCAAAAGAAGAGCAGTTGAGTGAAGGATCGCCAGACTAGTCAGTATCATCAGACTCCAGCCTTACGTTGGGATGTTAATCCCAAAGATGCTATGCAGATTGAGGAGAATGCACATGAGGGATTGGTTGGGGTTCCATTGGTTGAGGCAGATCCTTCTATTGACATGGACACTGACACTAACTTTGACTCGAGCTCTAATGGTGAGGGTGATGCTGATTTAGACCTACCTTATGCTGATTAGGGACCTTGGACAGTGATATATTTTCTTAGTTTTATGTTTAGCATGTCATTTCATAGTTGAGACTTGGAGCCTTTGGGCATTTTGGTTATAATTATCAGACTTTTATATGATATGTGTGCACATTGGTAATGAAAAGCATTTGAATTTTGACATTTTGTTAATTTGTTTGTCGATTCTCATGTGAAATCTCAATTCAAGTCTAATGATATGTATTAACTATTAAGCTTATACAAATGTCTAGAATGAATGCTTTATCAATGTTATGCTATGAACATTTGAAATTTCTATATATTTTAAAAATTTCTATTTTTATCACTGCCCCCGCCGCCCCCTAAAAATGACCTAAAAGTACCCCTATTCTGGAATCCTCGTTCTCACAGACCGTAATTCCCTCGGCTCCCTGGAAACCCCTATGGGAGCATAGTAGAATCAACAAACAAATCACAATGGATTTACATGGAATCAAAGGAGCAACTACAACAATTAGTGGTATCATAAAAATAATGACTATTCATGGCAAAAAAGAACTTACTATGATTAGGAATGGAATCAAATGGGTGAAACCAAATGTTGATCAAGGAGGAGATCTAGTTGCTATCAAGCTAAAACCACCATGAAGATCAACTATGGATGGTTGGATGATTATTCATCGTGTCATATTTGTAATGACTTGCGAAAATCATATTATCTGGATTCTTCTCATGTTTTCAAGACAAAACATGTTGAGGGATGCCATGTTATATACCTAGGGATATGATACTATAATGTATTTAAGTGGATAGAGATGCCAACATGTGGAACACATCCATTAAGTTAGTTATATTGAGTAATTAATTATATCAGGTAATTAAAAAGCCTACATGGGTTTAGTGGTTTACCCCTCCATTATGTTATTAGGAGGGAATTTATATTAAAAAGGTGAATATCATTGTAAGGATATATGATGAGTATGATAGTCTTTGGCATCTCTTGGACATATAACGTAGAGTGGCTTCTTCCATAAGGAGTATTGTACAGTGTTATCCTACCTCAAGGGTTTATTCTATTTCCCCATATATTGCTTATTAAGGAAACTTGGCCCACAAACATCCCTTGTGGTGTGTGATCTATCTTCTACATTCCCATATTTCCATTTTTAAATGTGTGGATCTTATTGGAATGGAGGAATTGAAGAAAAAGAGTCTCCATTAATATCTACCATCTCTTCTCTTTACCTTTTTTTTAGTTCCTTTTGCTAGTCGAATGTTTCTAATTGACTTTGTACCTTGTGCAAAAAATTAATAGGTGCATCATCACACTCTAACTTATCAACATGAAATTTGTGAAAGGTGATATTTCAATCGATTAATATCTCCGCCACTAATTTTTGTCTTGCAATATACACAAATCAACTCCCCTTTCTTCGTCCTTGGCATGGCAAGATTCCAACAAGGGTTCTTTCTATCTGGGGCTGACATTAGAACAATCTATAAATGTAAAGTACACTACAATAACAAAAAAAATTGAAATAAATTAACATTAGGGTTTGTAAATAATCTAAAATTAAAAAATACATCACCAATAACAAATTTAAACCCACTCACGGTACTACCATCCAATGCTTACAAAATAAAGTGCATAGAAATTGAAGCTTTCGGCGCTATAACCATCCGAATCATTACAAGGTTGTTTACTCCACTAATGGTAATTCAGTACGCTACAGAAGTAAACTAGATACACAATATCATTGAGCATGTAAAAGCATTCACAGAACAAATGTATATGAAGCATTGCAGTCTTTATTCATGTACTTGCAGTATTACATTATCATATCAACACACTCCCCCCGACTACGAACCATACAGCAACATAAGTAGTTAACTGGCGTCGGTTGAGAGCACCAACCGTCGGCAACTGACAAGTACCAACTAATCCCAAGTGCTAACTAATCCCAAGGACTAATCCCGAGGACTAAATCCCAGACAAAATATTATTTATTTATTCCATTTGCTAATTAACTATTTAGCGGATTACATCATCCCCCCCTCAGAAAAAGTCGTCTTCCCAGACGACAAATACAATATTGGGAGATCAATACATAAAATTTCAGTGGGAAGAGGATTGAGAGGACGTCCCTGGTGGCTGGGGAACTGATGAAGTGGTAGCCGGAGTGGTCAGCTGTCGTAGTCGGTACACCTCCTCTGTACACTGCTGAAGGTGACGAGAGGCCTTCAATTCCTTCTCTCGAGTGGTCTTGACCAGGTGCACTGCCTCCTTCAAGTTTTTATTGACCCTCTCTAGTTCCTTGTCTTTTTCCGCCAACTAGCGGCCCATCTCCTCCTCAAGCGCTTTCATCCTCCTTTCCATACCCTGAATGCTCGTATCCCGAGCAATCACTTCCAGCTTCTCCTTCTCCAACAAGCGAGTGAGCTCTTGTAGTTGTTTCTCAAAGGATTCTGCCTTGGCCTGTATTTTACAGGAAAGGGTGATGGCTTGATCCGCTTTCCTCGTCATTTTGTTTAGATGGATCTCATACTCTCAACACGCTAGAAATAATGTCCTGTATGTTGTCTCCATCTCAAATAACTGTGCCACCAGCTTGTCATCTTTCCCATGCAAAACTGACCTCTTTGGAAACCAAGCAGCCATCATTTCTGGTGTCTTCTTCGCCAACCAATCACCAGTAAATATCCTATCGAACTCTCTACCACTCCCTGAGTTCATGAATTGAATGATTCTTCGTGCCTCCTGCTCGGCTATGCGCGAGTAGTTCCGATGCAGTGTCTTTGCAATGTCAGACACTTCTTTGATGACCAACGCAATAGGCTCAAGGCTGTGAATGTACCTCTCGATTGTACCTATTGGGTCCTCTCGATCTGGCTTGGGGATTATCACAGCAATCCCCTCTGATGCATCATTATCACTGGATCCACCGGAATCTCCGACATTACCCACAACTATAGGTACGGCCATCTGTGGTGTGGTATGAGGCTCCTCATCTGACACAATATGGATCACCTGTGCCATCTCTCTCCCCTCCACTGCTCGTTGCTCTACCACTGGCTGCGTATTCTCTACTGCCACCATCGGTTGAGTGCTCCCGGCTGGTGTAGCATCTCTTCACACCTCTGTCTCCATTAACCCTAGTAAGTGTATGGGGGAGATGTCCTCCTCTCGAATAGGTGTTCCCATTTGCCGCAGCCATCCATCTACACCCTCTGTCTGAAGTGTCCCTCTTGGTGATGTCGGTGCATCTGTCTCACCTATTATACCCTCCGGTGTTGTGGCCTCCGCCACCCCTAGTGGTATCATCTCTCCTGCTGATGCAACTGCTTCAACTGTGCCACCTTCCTCGACCTCCTCTTCTACCTCCTGTTCGGCTGGGGCTATCACTGGAGTATTAACATCTACTGAATAAACTCCGACTGGTGAAGTACTATTGGCAGATGAAGACATTGCTAACTGCTCATACTCTTCACTATCGGCTTGTTTCCTCTTCCTCTTCACTGTCTTCGGTTCTTCTGTTGTGCTCCCAACATCCAAAGTCGTCCATCTGAAAACTGTAGGCCAAGAACTATCATAATCCCTTGCTAGCTGAAATTTTCCCAATTTCCCCTTTGGCACTTGATTGTAGACGGCATCCAGAAATAGGGCTATAAGCTACTAGGTCATATAGAACGCCTTGTGTTTGCATTCTAAGAACTCTCTAATCCTTTCTGATAGGTATAGTGCCCAATTGTAAACCTTTCCCCCACTCAGCCCGAACATATACTCAACCATCCAGGTTGCGATATCTGAGGCGCGGCTGGCGCCTGTCAGCTTGCATTTGATAAGATCCATAATGCACTTCCAATCACCATTCCCCAGCATATTTTTTCGTAACCCTCGAGCCCCTGCACTCCAAATTATTTCCTTTTCTTTGGTAGTGATATCAGACCTGCAAATTCTTTTAATAATCATCTCTTTTTGTTGCGCAGTCATTTTTGTAGTCGGCTTGGCGATCACCTGCCCAGACGCAGGTATGCCAAAGACTCTCCGAAAGTCTGAGGGATAAAAAGCCACCGTAACTGGAAACCCTTCGTATTCAATTGTACTCCTGTGGCTGTGTTGATTATAATTGGCAACAATATCTCTCAAATATTCTTCAAAATCCTTAGCATTAAAAAAAGGACACTGTGCTACCTTATCCACCTGTGCTGTCGCCAGTGCTCGCTTGATGGGATAGTCGGGTGCTGTCTCCTGCCACCATGTCTTGCATTCTCAGGCTCGGAGACTCTCTCCCCACGTCAACAATCTGCAAATACACATTATCGGCCTTTTCCTTGACCGAATTTGCTCAAATACCTTGATTTCGCAGCTGGTTTTCCTTGCTTTCAGACTGCAGTCGCATCCATTTTTCTTAATCGTATGGATGAAACCGCCGAGTATCAACTTTTCAATAGGTGAAAAAAACCCTTAATCAACTTCCATCAGTTACTTGTTTCAAGGCCTGCCTGATGAATAGAAAATAATTAAGAAAGTTGCATTTGATTACAAGCAGTCAGTATTGTGACATGTCGATGGCAAGCAAGAGGCAACCGGTATTCAAAGGGGGGGCTGCATTGGGCGGTGAGAGAGAAGCCGCAGCAAGCTTCTAAGAGGTAAATTATTCATCAATCAGAGAAAAGTAAAGTCTACAAAAAAACAATGCAAAATTGTATTTTCTAGCTTCACAAGACTATTCGGAACTTGCGGAAACACATGGTGCTCAGTACATGAGCGCCAGTGGTCGGCGTTAAATTGAACGTTGGTGGCTGGGTGCTACCTGACCCTCACCAGATCGCCGACAGCGAGTCGCCGCCGGAGTTCGCGAGGCTGCCCCCTCATCCCGATGTGGAGGGCGCCGCCTCTGTATTTCACTTCACAAGGGTGCTGATCTCGAGGGCGCGGTTCCCCCACTCCCCATCGGGATGGTATTAGAATTGCCAATTTGCAATGCAACCAGCCATCATAGTGCAGTCGCAGGAGCAAGTGGTTGCCGAGCAGACAAGAGTTGCAGCTCTCGAGGAGAAGTTGATGGAGAGAGAGAGTGACAATCAGTTGGCAAAGGAGGATCTGCTAGTGGTGGAAAAAGATACACAGGTGGCCGATGCACGACTTTCAGCACAGAGGGAGAATCAATTGCAGGAAAAGGACGAGGAGTTGGCATTTTTTGTTTTCAGTCGTCTGGAAGACGACTACTTTGTAGGGGGGGATGATGTAGACGGCCATATTAATAAATAATTCTATTGTAATTGACCATACTAATTAATTAATAAATGTTGTAGTCAGTCGTAATGGGAATAGATAATAATAGTTTAAATAATACATGCACAGTTTAAAGTAAAAGTTGGATTAGTTGTCGGGTAGGTAGTTAGGAAGAGTTGCCGACGGTTGGTATCTCAACCAACCTCGCCCATCTATATATGTATCTTGTCATTTGTAGTCGGACACAGACAATTGCTGTGTATTGTTGAGATACTTCATGAAATCAATCAATCCATTGTGTTGTGCAATTACTCTTACGATTGTTCTGTGATTCAAATGTGATTCATATTCTAGTACATGCATTATGTTTGTGAATTATTCTCGTTTACTCCTGTAGTACGCTGAACACTACCCAGTGAGTAAACAAAGGTTAGCACATACCCATTGTGAACACCAAAATAAAAGGATTAGCTGCTGTCATAAAGTGCTGATGTAAAAAACTGTTGAAACACCCCACAATAGTGTCAAATAACATGTACACAATGTGATAACTTGAATGGATAAATTAGAAGGTTGATATGGGTCTCAAAACACCCTTTAAGCTTGCTGTCATGAACCAAACAGCTAAGAATATCACTCAGCTAACTTGCCAACATCACTACCATCACACCTAATACTGTTAAAGGCAGATATAATTATGTAAACACCCCCACGTGAAGGACAGCTATAGTAGATGATGGAGAGGCCATGAAATCACTAAAGTAACATTGAAAATCACTGCCAAACACTTATACCCAGGTCTGATATAAAATAACAGCCAATATGAGTCTGAAATAACATTGAATATCATGTAGAAATCACTCAAATAACACAATGAATCATACCCATCACTGCTCAAACACTGTAGTTGATGTAGGAACCCTGAAACTCACTGAAATCTCATTGTTCACCATGAAATATCAGTCATATGCAGGTCTAAAATCCAAAACAGAAAAAGAAAGGTCTGAAATACCATCAAACCCTAGTGCCACAAACCCCAAACTCCTTCCAACATAAGTTAATCAACAAGAAATCATCTCATAATGAATCTCTACAACCAAGCGCCTCGATACAACCAAGAATCACTCTAGAACAAGCTGCAAACTAACCTAGAAACTCACACACACACCACACTTCAGCATTGGCGCACCCTCCATGAAATGGTACAACCATTTTAGCAAGGTAATTCAACACTTCAAACTCTACAAAATCTCAACAAATTAGTCAAACCAGAACTTCAACATATATCAGCAAACCTCAAAGTCTCTGCAAAAAACAACAAACTCCTTTGAATCTCCAATGTGATTAATGAAGTGAAACCACCATAAACCAGTTAGGGAGGATATCTCACCACTGAAACCAGCAAGCTCAAGAGGGTTTTTGAGAAGAACACAAATTCTCTCCAAAATATAGAAGCAAAATCAAATTCATCAACAACTCCAACAATGAGCCCTCAACCTCCTTTTATAAACTTTTGAAGCAATAAAATATTACTTTTTCCTTATTTGCTCTAAAACTCCTTTTATAAAATATATAATTAACTTTATGGAGTACTTTTCACCTTTTTGAGGAATAATAATGTTTTCTCATGAATAAATCCTATTTTCCAAGGTGTCCATTAGTAATGACTTTTCACACCTTTAAAATGAGCTATTACACTTAGTTGTCCCTTTAAATATTTCCAGCATTGGAAAACTTAAGTGAAATATCTAAGCGTCACTGCCCGGGACGGCTCCGCACGAACCTCAAAAAATGGGGTACGGCAAAATTTTTGAGGTTTAAAATTTATGGGCACGCAGGTATATATATATATATATATATATATATATATATATATAATTACAGTATTATAAAATCTATATATGTATTATATATACAAAAAATAAGAGAAATATACAGAATTGTAAAACTAAATCATTTCATAGTATGATACTTGATCATTGATCAATGCCAAATGCCAAAGATAAATATTCACGATCATTGATCATTGATCGAGCAAGATTCATCATACATTTACCCTGGCAAACACATTCCCAGGTCTGAGATATTTATAAACTCATTGTATTACTTGTAACTGCTGTTCATTCTATTATCTGGTGTTATAAATCAATGTATTTGCTGCTACAAATAGACTGTGAGAAGTTGTAAAAGATTATAACCTTGTCTCAGATTGAGTACAGACTTTCTTCTATCTGCTGTTAATTTTCTGAGGATTAACTTCATACATCAGTTCTAAATAGAACACAGGAAGTTCTTGCAATAAGTCTGAATATGCTTAGTAAACTATGAAATGATCAATGCTGTTTTAGGGTTAGGAGGAAAAAAAATTTTAAAAAAAAGAGTTTTTTAATCAATTTTAGTCTTTTTTTTTTAACCTCGCCCATGGGTTCGTTCGTATTGGAGTCTGCATTGCACGCCATGGTGCTCAAAGATCGTAGTTCTGCTGTGGTCATGGCGCGCGAACTCGGCGAATTATCGCTGCCGGGCACGCACTCGCGGCATTCCAAAGACGTATACTCACGTATTCAACCCGGTCCTGCGGCGCGACCAACCCGGTTCGGTGCCCGTGGGGTACGTAATCCCTAACTATGAAATATTAATTAAATAACTCAATAATATATCCAAGATTCAGAAAGCACCCAAATGATAATATTTTGAAATTTTGATCCTACCAAAGTGATATTGAAGACTAGGGACAATGATTGGAGGCAACCGGGTCACTTTCTAAAAATAGCCTGCTCCTCCAAGAAGTTTGGAGAGCACACAAAAGGTCGAAAATCAATTTCAAAAGCATCAAAGGGCTCCAACTAACCAACTAAACTCAAATCCAAGAGCAATTGCTCTGCAAGACTTATCAAATGCTTCTCCAAGAATTTTGAGTTCTCTCTAACTAAAAAGTTAGCCTCCAAAAGACTTGGAAACTTGCTAAATGTGCATAAATTGTCTAAGCGCCAAAAGGGAACATTATAGCTATCACAATGCATAAGTATATTTTCATTTAAAATAAAAAATTCTATCTTTTCCATGGCTATTCTGTAACACAGTTTACAGCAACCATGATCCAGTCAAAATCGTTGTATAGTCCCTAGCATAACACAGCTTGTTGGTCGTACTTATCAATTATCATAATTCATTTATCGAAATCTTTTGTATCATGTTTCTCCTATGTGCTTGTTTAAATCCTTATCTCATATCATTTTACCTAACATGTATGTCTGCATCTAACATGTTTGTGGTGAAAATTCTACATAATATGCTTGTTTGTAAAGGATATCTTGGTTATTTTACAGGTCTTCTCCTTGGGCGCACATCCACGTGGGTTGAAGACTATGCATCCTCTACAACGTCCTTTGGTAACCTCTACTGTTACATCATTGTCTTTTTACTTTAGCACACATGTTTAGTACAATGCATATGCCTACTAAAGTGGGGGAAAAATGTAGTGTTGGAAATTACACATTACTGCAATTTCACATTACACAACACCTCCTCTTTAGTATAAAAAAGAGAAAATATTTAATTATAACATGATACCAAAACACTCATTTATTAGCAAAATTAGCTAGTGCCTGGTTCTTTGGGTCCATTTTCTCCTACGTAAGCACTACACGCGGATGTATGCGCAACACACTGGCGTGTCACGAAAATCCATAATTCAAACGACCATTGGAGTGTTACTTTCTCGAGAATCTAACAATGTAACGCTCCCTATTGGCAGTCATGATTGGCAGAGGTGCCTGAGACTTTCTATTTTGAAAAAAAAAAGACTTCTCTTTAGCAAAGGGAGAGAAATTCATCAATTCATGCATACACATTTTACTTTGCCTTTGCAACTCTTGAAGCTCTTGAAAAGTTTGGAAAATACATCCTTCTTGCTCTTGCATGTTATCTTTTTCGTAGTGGGACTGTGAAAGGCAATTAAGTAGTAACTTAGGAATCCTTTTGGGAGTCTATGGCAACTTCCAGGTGGATCTTTTCTCAAATTGATAGCCTCTTTCTCACTATAGGTAATCTTTAGAGCTATCATTTTGAATATCATTGATATCATCATATTGCAGTTAATTTGTTCTCCTTTATCTGGCATTGCATTTTGTTTAGATAAATTTGTTATCCTCTATCGCTATTTTCTTTTATCAAAATCATATATAGCTGTCTGTGGAAGTCGAAAGACCATAATAGGGGTTCGACCGAGGCAAGCCCCTAAAAAAACCACCCCAACATTTTTGTTTTTTCTTTCTTTTGTGTAGGTTTATCAAAAAATTTGGATATAAGTTTTGCTATATTTTGGAACTATTGATTTTTCGATCATACGGGGCAATAGCGCGTCGCAAGAGCATCTGCGCCTGGCACTAGTGTCCGAGGCCGAGACTCTGTGCAAAGCACCAAATAACCTCTATCACCTGAACATTTTATGTTTGTTGTTATTAAGTTGAGATATTTTGTACAAAAGCAGATATCTTCACCAGTAGCTTACAATTGGAAGTTGTATTGGAATTGTATTAGTTAATTTCATTTCCGGTAGTAAAATCTTATTCAAAGGATAAATCAGATTGTCAAGAGAGCATCTGATTCATCAGAATGTAATAGAGAACTTGGTTTTCACATAAAGCATTTTTTTGTTGTAAGAACTAAATTTTCTCCCTTACAGGAGTAAATTGTTTAGTGTTTGGAATAATAGTTAAGGCAGTCATACCAACCAAAGGATGCTGCAACTTTTGGGTATGAGTAATATTTCAGTTTATACGAATATTAAGATTTTCTGGTAATTATTTCAGCATTGTTTCTACTAACAATAATCAATATTTTCATATCACTATATTATTTTACATTGTAAATTTTTGTGTGCTTTATGGCCAAAAATATTATAAGTTTGGAAGTTGATTCTTGTTTGAATGCCTGGATGGCTATGCTACCATGACACTAAAAGAATCATTTACTTTACAACATTATTATTTCTAACGATAATCTGTGAAGTTCTCCACTAGATTTAGTATTTGTATTTAATCTGGAAGACTTGCTGCCAAAAAGTATTTCATTACTTCTAGATTTTTGTATCAGTTGTTATATTGAGCTGTGGGGTTTGCTGCAAACAAGCATTTTCTATAATAATCAATTTAACCCCTTTCACTAAGTGCTCTCACCTTGCCCACACTGAGAACTTGGTGATCAAAAGGTGTTAAGGTTGCATGCATTGCCCATTGTGAAATTGCAAAAGCAAAGAAAAATCAGTTTGGGACATTACATTCTTTTATGGATGTTGTACCCAAACCTAAAATTTTTGGCATTTTAGCGTTATAAATTAGACTAAATCTTGTTAAAATGCCATATGAATCTGTTTTAGGTCAAAACCAATGATAGAATCTTAGATGGTTTCTGTCAAAGGAACACATGTTCCAAATTCTGAAAATTTGAAAATTAGGGTTTTATTTTTGGGAAACTCGAAAAATGGGACCTTCCCAAAATGATTGAAAATGATTTTGATGGTTTAAAAGGCTTCACAATCACATTGGTCAAGTCAGAATCATCAAAAGACATGGTTTACTCTGGTGGGTCTATTTCTATTTTTCAGGAACAAAGTTAGAACCTCTGCAGCCATTAATGGCAGATTGGCCAGTACCAGGTGCTGAAAGCTAAGCTTCAAAAGCTTCAACGACGTAACCATGGCGAAAAAGATCTAAAAAGATGTTGTTTGATGGAGGAGATTCCTAAAACCCAAAAAGGTCAAAATTTGACTAACTTTGGAAACGTTACGAAGGAGAGATCAGTTCACGATGCTAAAAAGAGCCTTTTTCAAGTAGGGGCGCCCATGATCTTTAAAGGTCAAATGGAAGTCCACCCGGATCTTCAAAGTCATCAGCGTTTGCTTCTTTGGTAGCGACAATGAAACAAACAAATAAATCATCTGAGGAATAGATCACGAGCAGTTGCTGACAAAGTGAAAAGAGGCAGTTGAAGAAATATCAGGAAATGACTGTAAAAGGTGGAAATTAAAGAAAAAAGAGCCTTTTTAAAAGAAAGGCGCCCTTCCTTTTAGACCTCCAGATGCTGATAAACGACAAAAGGCTTCCTAGGATAACTTTCTCAGCCTAGGTAGATCTCAACAACACAACTGAAAGCACAGACATCTGACATGGCAGTCAACAGAGAATCAGGATCAAAGTAGGCAACATTTCAGATGAAGATAATCAGGCCAAAAGACAAAAGCGCCCTTTTCAAGGAGGGGCGCCCTTGAATAAAGGAACCCTAGAATGAAATCCAAGTTTCCTAAAGTCAGTCATCTTTGGCAGAACAGAGTTGGCTACCTGATGAGATATCAAGCAAAATCATCTGACTCTCCGATCAACGAGAAATCCATATCAAAGCACGAGAGGTCAATTCGAAAGGCTGAAGAATGAAGATTGAAAATTCACCAAGGCATTAGCAAAGGAGCCCTTTCTTGGGAAAGGCGCCCTTTCTTTTGAAGCCCTAAGCTCAGCTTTTCATCATCATGTTTCCCAGACACTTCTTTTCAGTATGGATCCAGCTCCGCAGTGAATGTGTTAGCGACAGTTCAGGATCAACAGATCAAGCCAGATTCAGGATCAAACTGAGGTCATTCAAGAGAGAAAATAATGTAAAAACTTGCAAAACTCAAAAGGGATGCCTAGAAGAAGTCAAAGGCCAAGTTATTGACTAAAGTCAAGATATTTTGAGTTAAACTTGGCTAAAACACTCCACGATCAGTGGAAATCACCTTTTTGAACTTCAAATCAAGCCAAAACCACTTTTTGATCATGAGTTAGGTCCCCAAACTTGTGGATCTAAGGCTTGAGTCTATGTAATCAAGGTATAGGCATCCCATTTCATTATTTCATTCTTGAGTTGATGATACATTGTACCCAAACCAAATTTTTTGCTTCATCAAGGCATTTTGCATAAAAAGTCTAAACCTTGTTAAAATGTTGTAAAACACAGTTTTGGGCAATATCAAGCATGGAGTTTTTGTCAATAGTTTGTCTGTCAAAGTCAGTTATATTGAACAGAACCTGAAGCAGAGACTCAGAATGGAGTTTTTCACGATGGAGGAACATCTCACGACGACATTTCAAGTTGCATACGATCATTTCAGTGATCAAAACGGAGTTTTTAATGGTCAATTTATGAAGATTTTTCAAAGGGAAAGTCAGAAAGTGCAAGTATAGCCCAAGGGCGCCCAACTTGTTGGAGGTCAAGATCTTGTTTAAAATGCTCAAGCATCCAGTCAATCTCTTCAGAATTAGCCTGGCTATCCGTCGAGCTTTTCAGCGAAGCATTCCGAGACTCACAGCTCCAACAATCAGCAACAGAAGTTGAAATCCTCAAATTTCAAGATGCGAGAAACTTGTCCTTTTCAGGCAAAAGCGCGCCTCTAGCCTGAGGGCGCCCATCTTAAGGAGGGGGTAAATCTCGACAGTTTCGATGGCGAATACAGTCAATTGGTTCACGATTAGCCTGCTCGTCCAACGAGATATCAAGCACAGTCATCCGAGTTTCAGAACTCCGGCAGCAGTCATCCGAAGATCAGCTTAAAATGGAGTTTTCACGTTTCTGAGCTTCTCCGTTTGTTCCCAGTGCAAGTACAGGCCAGGGGCGCTGGCTTAAAGGACCTTTCAAATGGCAAAATTTGCAGACAGAGTCTTCACGACATCAGTAATACTCTAGCCTAGCTCCGCGATGCACCATTCTGCTTGTCAATCCGACGTTCCAGGTGGTCGTGGCAGAGATTCTACC
>VDFB02013853.1:0-15756 GCA_007258455.2 Sequoia sempervirens | reverse complement strand
CGGTATGCTCTTCAAAACCAGATTTTTTATTATTTTATTTATATATATAATATATTATGGTGGCTTGCCACTTTCTCCTAAAAAAAGAAAAAGAAAAGAAAGAGAGTTGTTATTAATAAAATATTGATAATAATATAATATTGAACCTAACTCTAACCCTAACTACAAAATTAAATAGGTAACCTTAATCCTTAATGGTATTTCAATTTTTTTAAGAAATAAATAAAATAGGTCTCCAAAATGATATATTTGGATGTATATTATATGGATTAATTTAACATTGTAGATAATAGTGCTTCACTGTGAGATGTATTTGTGTTTGTTTTTCAATATTAGAATTAAATGTGCTTTTCTTTAATATAATATTGTAGATGCAATTTTCTTTGGGAGCATTGTTATGTGCTTTTTTAAAAATAAAAAGTATTTTAAATTTGTTTTAATTAATTGTAATAAAAGGTAAAATAGAGGTTTTTGAAAGGGCTTCAATTCTTTTATAAACAAATTAGAAAGACAATAATATTATAGTCTAATGATGACCAAACTATGATTACAACTAGATTAGAATAATGAAATGACACAAAATTAGTAGAAGCAAGGACATCCATGAAAATATAATAATATTTTAAAAATTATAATAGTATAATATGTATATTATTAAAATAATAATAATATAATACTAATATTTTTTTTTAAAAAGAGGGGTAAAAACTTTATTGAAACTTAGAAAAAAGATTACAAGCAAATCTCAGAACAATAGGTCTGAGAGAAAAGCATAAGAACAATAGAAGAGCAAGAGCACCGGTCAACCAACTCCACAACCATCCATATCCTCGGTCAAGATCCTCCTCAAATCCAAACAATAATCCTGGGGAAGATGTCTCCATTCCTCAACCCTCCAAACATCAACATGATCTGAAGCCCACTTCGCCAAACAATCAGCAGCCCTCTTCCACTCACGTGGAATGTGGACAAAGGACACCATATCCATCCTAGAACTAATTTGCAAAATCTGTTGAACAACTAGAGCCAGCTGCCAATTAACATCCTTCACCTTACGTTCAATCAACAAATTCACAATAACCTGAGAGTCAGATTCACAAATAACCTTACGCCAACCTAGAGCATAAGCATGCTCTAGAGCATAGACAATCACCAATCCCTCCATAAAATTATTAGCCTGCCAACCTTTATAAATAGAAAAGAACACAACTTCACCTAAACAGTCTCTACCCACGCCGCCAATCCCAGCTGGTCCAGGATTACCTCAGGAAGAGCCATCTATGTTAATCTTCAAGATATCCTCAGGAGGAGGCATCCATCTACCCATCCTTTGAACTTTCTTTTTCGCACATCTACCCCTTCTGACACGAGCAGAGGTAGGAGACAAACCTTGAAAACCCATTCTGTCAATAATTTCAGCATCCCCTCTATCAAGCAGGAACATCACCTCACATTTAGCTTCCACAGTCTCCTGGATCATTCCAAAAATTCTATGCCAAACTTGTTGGATTCCTAACCTTTCCCCTCGAAAAATCCTACGATTTCGCTCTAGCCAAATCTGCTAGAGAATAAAGGTAGGTCCAATGCACCAAACAATCTAAAGAAAAGGAGTCAAAGTAGGGGCCTTACCCAGAATTCTCCAGAATTCCATTAGGGATGAAGCATGAACACAAGGGTGTTTCCAAACACCCCACCAAAGGTGCCAAAGCTGCAAGGAGAAAGAACATTTGAAGAACAAATGTGAAGAGTCCTCCTAAGCCGCACCACACAAAACACATAAGGAAGGTCCATGAAATCCACGCTTCTGAATATTGTCCCAAGTCAAACACCTATTCCAGGCCAAAGTCCACACAAAGCAATTACATTTTGGCCAAGAGAACTTATTCCACACATACTTCCACCAATGGACCTCTTCTCCATTCAGTCTGCAAGCCATCAATTCCTGATATCCACTAGCCACAGAAAAAATGCCTTTAGGAATTGGGCACCAAGCAAGAACATCCTTGTCCTTGAGGGAACTACAGTGTCTAACTGATAAAATAGTATGAAGCTCTGCATAATCTTCCTCCAAACCTACCATCGGCCACTCACGCGGGGACTTCCAGCTAGCAACCTCCAGCTGACCACAAGGGTGAAAAGATTTAAAATCACTCACCCTTGACCAACCAGCCTCCAAGAAGCACTGATAGCGAGCCAATAAATTAGGAAATTGAGAGATAATGGGAGGAAAACCATCCCAAGATTTAGACCAAAAGAGAGCATCTGTTCCCTTCTTACATATCCAAAATAATCCCTCCTTAATCAAAGTAGCCCCCTTTCTTTGAGAGAGTCCCCTAAATCACCGATCCACTTCTAAATTTAGGACAACGGGGAACCTCCATCCCTGGGGATCCTGAAACATACCCACAGAATTCATCTAATAAGCCGACCTGCTCCACACACCATCTCCACAAAGTTTTGCAACAATGCCATCCCAGATAAAGATGAATGCCTCAAACCCAGACCACCCAACTGTTTAGGGGAGCACACAATATCCCATCTGACCAGGCTCCATTTAGAAGAAGACAAGTTTCCAGCCCATAAAAACTACCTTGCTAAGGAATCCAATTCCTTAACAAAGCCCATCGGAGCCACCTGAAGCATACATCTATACAAGGGAAGAGCCTGAACCACATATTTAAGCAACTGAACACGCCTAGCAAAGGAAAGCCATCTATGAGTCCAATGATTAACCTTCACTCGAAATTTGTCTAGAATATGCTGCCAAGAATCTCTAGGGAGCTTACCAGAAGAGATTGGAATACCCAGATAATTCAAAGGAAGAGAGCCTATCTGAAACTTCATAATAAGAGCAATTCTTTGTTGAATAGGTCAAGGTGTATTAAAAAAGAAGATGGAGGACTTATCTTCATTAATTAATTGACCAGAAGCAGTGAGATAAACATCCAAAGCCTTACGCAGATTAGTAGCCTCCCTGATAGTAGCCATACCCATCAGGGCAGTATCATCCACAAATTGTAGGTGTGACTAAGGAGGCAACTCATTGCCCCACCTCCACCCCTGGATAACCCCCGACTCAATATTACTTTTCAACAATCTCCCCAACCCTTCAGCAAAAAGAAGAAAGAGATAAGGGGAAAGAGGGTCTCCTTGCCGAAGACCACGAGAAGCTCCAAAAAGCTTAGTGTGCTCCCCATTGATTAAAACAAAGAAGGAGGTAGAAGTTACACAACTCATAACCCACTGAATCCAGTCCTCAGCAAATCCAAAGGCCCCAAGAATATTTCGAAGAAAGGACCACCGAACTCTATCATAAGCCTTAGCCATATCAAGCTTGATAAACATTGCCTTAGCTTTTGACGCTTTTGACGTAGCCATAGAGTGGATAGTCTCTGTAGCAATAACAATTCCATCCAGAATTTTCCGGTCAGCCACAAAGCCACCTTGCTCCTCAGAGATAAAACATTTAAGCCATTTCTTCAACCTTTCAACAATCACCTTAGAGATAATCTTGTAAATCACATTACAAAGGACAATGGGACGAAATTGGCTTAACCGATCTGCCCCATCACATTTTGGGATGAGGGAAAGAAAAGTGGAGTTCAGCGTTCTGGCATTTTTATTCCCTCTCTCCAGATTCCTACTCACCTCTAGCCACCAACCCTTACACATCCTGCAAAATTCCTGAAAAAGAATTCACTGTTCCCTGGCCGTGACCCGTAGCCTTTCCATGGAAATAATCTCCTCCAACCCTCCAGAGGAAACATAACGCATAAGATTATCATTCATTTCTCTAGTAACAAGTTGGGGGATGCAAGAAAGAAACTGAGCTTCCTCAACATAACCCTCTTAAGTGTCCTCCCTAAAAAGAGAAGTAAAATACTGCATTGCCTCTCTAGATATCTCCTGTAAGGAGGAAATTTGTTCTCCCCTATCATTCACAAGCATTGGAATAGAATTACCATGCCTCCTCGCCTTCACCGAATTGAAGAAGAAGGTTGTGTTTTTATCCCCCTCTTGAAGCCACTCCACACGAGCTTTCTGTTTCCAGTAAATTTCTTCATGCATTTCACATTCTTCCAGGATTTTTAAGGCCATAGCCTCTTCCTGAAGCAAGGCTTCTGACAAACCATTCTCCCTAATTTCCCTGGTTATATTATCTAACTTAGATTGAGCAAGAGCTTTGTCATGAAAAATGTTCCCAAAACAATGGCGATTCCAATACTTAAGCTGATATTTAACATATTGCAATAGCTTGGCAAAAGTATACATAGTTGTGCCATAGGCGGGTCTACCAATCCTCCACCAATGAGCAACATAGTCCTATAAAGAGGAATCATGCAACCACATAAGTTGGAACTTGAAAGAAGGAGATCGGGCCACTCGAGCGGAGGACACCACTAACTTAATAGGCCAGCGATCTGAACCCCGCCAATCCAGAATCTCTGAACAAGTAGACCAACCACCACCAACCCAAAAATAAGAAACCAGAAAGCGATCAAGTCTTTCTGCAATGCACTTCTCCCCAATTCTCTGATTGTTCCAGGTAAACTGTCCATTTCTAGGCTTGATATCCACCAAGTTCAAAGCCGATATGTTATCACGAAGCAAAAAAGTAGAAGGTTCCAATCTTGCTATACCACCCTGTTTCTCAGCCAACTCAATAATGGCGTTGAAATCTCCCACCATAATCCAAGGGTGATAAGGCACCATACTTCGGATAAACCTTAAATGGGACCATAAATATTGCTTACCCAGAAAGTCAGTAGAAGCATAAATGTTGGAGAGGAGAATAGTTTCCCCAGTCTCAATGCTTGTAGCGATCAAAGACATAGAGGATTTAGAAGACATCCACCAGAGAGGGTGAATCCTCAAAGGATTCCAGAGGCAGGCCACACCCCTAGCAGTACCATGAGCACCAATACACTGGCAATCACCTCTACTCCACAACTTAATGAAAGACTAGTCATGCTTTCAATAGATAACTTCATCTCCTATAAAAAGAGAAAATCAGGAGAATGAATTCGCACTAAGTCACAAACAACTTTTTGTCTAGGGCCACTATTCAAGCCCTGTACATTCCAAGAGAGAATGATCATTTTGGAGGATTAGAAAAGGGAGTCAAGAGTTTTGATAGATCCTGACTCTACTAAAGTCTCCCCCATCAGCTTGATTTTCTCAAAATCTTTCTTTCTTCCAGTCTTGGAAGGCTTCTCAATAGTCCCTTTCTTCAAGTCTTTCTGAAGAATACCCAATGTAGGAGAAGCCTTGCTTCCTTTTGCTACATCAGGAACAATTTTCAAAGGAGGACTAGTTGTTTCTCCCACCATCAATGGTGCAATAACCATAGACTCAAGTTCCCTAGATGTCCCCAAACTCTGAACTGAGTCCATTTGCAAGGCCCCCTCTATCTGTGGCATCTGAATGTCCTCTATGGCAATGTCTTCCTGAACCTCCTCCATAACCCTCTAGTCCATTCCAAACATACCAGGGTTCACCTCCTACAGACTGAGATCATCCAAAACCTCAAACCGATTAAAGGTATCTCCTTCCTGTCTTTCCTTAAATGTTCTCTTCTAAACTCGATTCTTATTGCGAGCTTTAGCTGGAATAAAACCCTCAGCATCTGCAACCTCACTAGACATAGGCGCTTTTCCTTTGTCACCCCTTAGAGGGTTACGAGGGGGTTGAGATGACTGAGTCTCAGATGGCTTAGATCTTGGGCATCTTCTCTGAAGATGGCCATATTCATGGCAAAGACGACAATGAAATGGCAGTGTTTCATAGTCTAATTGTTGAACCCAAGAATATGAACCCACTCGAATTTCTAAGGAATCAGGAAGAGGGTTACTTAAATCTAATTCAACACAAATGCGAGCAAAAGTCATTACCTTTCTTTCCCTCGTTTGTTGAGAGGCACCCACATGTTTACCCAATAGCGCAACCACATTGTGTAGGATATCATTATGCCAGCACTCAACAAGAAATCTGGGGAGACGCACCCAAACAGGAACACAATTTGGTAGTTCCTCTGAAGGATTGAAGCCCGCATGCCAAGGTTTCATAAAAAGACCAACCTGATTGTGGAAGTAAGGTCCACCCTCAAAAACTTTGTTCCGATCTGCCATGCAATTGAAAACCACCATGAAGTAGTTGTTAGCCAACAACATAATGTCCATTTCCCCCTCAGGAGACCAAGTCCGTTGTGACCATGACTCCAAAAATTGAAGTGAAACCCTCATTCCCATGAATTTGCAAAGCAAGGCATGCTTTGAAAAATATTCAATGTCCTCAGCAATGGATTCTGGCTAAATCACCAAAACGAGTCTCTCCTTAGAGCATTCCAGGAAACCATTCACCTTCGGAATTCGAGATCCTCTTGTAGGCACAAAACCTCCATCTCCAGCATTATTGGAAAATAAACTATTATCAAACATTCTTGTCTTTTGGTTTGGGGAAGAAACCCCAATAGTAGCACGAAAGTTCAAAGGGGATTTTTCCCCAGAAGTCTTGCCTGGAGCCATAACCATAGGCGAAAGCACACTCTACAGAAACCAAAGAAGAAGAAAGCCAACAAAAGAAAAGTTGAAACTACAAACACTAAGAGACAGAAAGCCAGCCCCAACCCCGTCCGACAGCCACAAACCACAACCCAAACACCTGACAAAGCCCAACCCCACACCCAACTCAAAAGCAAGAAGCAAATAAGCCCAAGATCAGGCGCATGCAAGAATGAAAGGCCCCTCATGCAGGCCATAGCCTGCTCAGACCAATACTCTCCATCGCCCCCCACCCGAGATCCTAATATTTTATGATTGCTTCGAAATTGATTAAGTTTAATGTGAATTTATTTATTTAATTTAATTTGTAACTTAATTTGAAAAGGTATTTTATGACACAACTTAAAATGGAAATCAATACAATGACTTCAAATTTAAGGCTTGGATACAAAGAGGAACATATGCTATGAATTTCAAATTGATTTGACTAGTCAAGGGCATGGGGTGCCCTGGACTATATTTCTCTCTATTCTGATCTATAAATTCTAAGATGTGGGTTACAATCTACTCTATGTTTTCCCAAACCATCTTCTACTGAAACTCCCAAATCTGACATGTACACATGAAAAGAGGGGGAAATATTGTGCTATAAAGGATATTTCCTAATTCAAACCTTATTTTTGTATCTATACCTCCATGTACAGTAAATGATGATGAAGAGGGAATACCATAGGTTGGACAGAGGCCAAAACAATGATAATTGACTAAAATGATAAATGATAAATGAGATTGTTACCTTGATGTGATATCCTTCATGAAGTGCTGCCACACACAAGTTGACAAAAAATGTTGATTGATGGATGTTGTGATTTCTTGATAGACCTACAAAAATTTTGTTCCCAAAGCATAATAGCTTGCTATATATAGCATGTAGATGATAACTTAGCACTTCTCTATATTTTTATCATAATATTTTCTTACTCATAATTGACTCCTTAATGTTTAAAATGAGAGAGAAAACATGTTTGGATGTGCATTTTAGTTAACTTTTCTTAGGTAGGGGTAAACCTGAGATCATTTTTAAATGACAAAAGGCCACCAATCAACATTTAAAATATTTAAAAGAAATCATTTTTGTCTAGGGCATCTAGGACTCATGATCAACGCCTTTTGACATAATTTTATTGATCTGACCTTGAAATGAGTAAATCAATGTTATAATTAATATTGTAGCCAAAATAGGGTCTCAAGGAAGTTTGAAATTATCAAGATTGATAGTTTACACATGCTACAATTACCTTTATAGAAGAAGTAGGATAGCCCTACTTCCTATACAACAAACTTAAAATTATGTAGCTTTTC
Organism: Sequoia sempervirens; assembly: GCA_007258455.2. Taxonomy (NCBI): domain Eukaryota; kingdom Viridiplantae; phylum Streptophyta; class Pinopsida; order Cupressales; family Cupressaceae; genus Sequoia; species Sequoia sempervirens. Next base: position 7,894 of record VDFB02013853.1, on the reverse strand, counting down.
CTAATCCTTTCTTAATTAATTCTAATTTTTTGAAGCACTATTACTATTAAATTCTTTATGCTTTCCTTTTTTTAATGAATAAGTCCTACTTAACTTTTCAGGTATGTTCATAGAATTGGGGGACCAAAAAGGGCTCAAAACTAGTCACTTTTTAATGAATCAATGAACCTTTATTTTGGATGAGATATTAAAGATAGATATGCTTAAAAATTAAATATGTGACAATAACATGATTCATAATTGAAACATAGATTTTTGGAACCCTATTGGACACTTACCCTTCTAGGATCTTTCACCTAAAAGGGAAGGAATAGGGTTAAAAATGCTTATGTTTACATTCAAAGATTAGTGTGGTGTGGATGGGAAAAGGATGCAATGTACTTAGATGTAATTTTTAAATGCAAGAAACTAATAGGATTGATTTTCTAGTGAATGGAAACTAAGGTAAAATAACTTGTTTGAAAACACATTGTGTAATGCCACAATGAACTAGAAATTAATGCAAAGCTAAATAGAAATGAATGAAACTTGAAGTGTGCACTAGGAAGCTTGAAGGAGACTGGAAATTGCTTATGAAATGCTTTTGATGATTTTTTTTAGGCCTAGAGGTACTCATTCGCCATTATGGGTGAATCAGTCCCAGTTTTGGTAAACTAGGCAAGAATTTGTTTCTATAAAAAGGGTGTCAGAAAATGCAAAAAACATAAAACTGACCTAGAAGTGGGACTTGAAACATAGATCTTCGGGACCCTGACAATATCTCTTGCACTTAAAGGGTTTTTCACATTAAAGGAGAGAGATAGGGCCAAAAATGCTTATGATTCACTCAAATCAGGATGTATGCAATGCTGTTTAATGAAAATGAAGTTAACTAAATGCAATTGGCTAATCTAAATGATTGAAAATGAATGCAAAAGTAAAATTATAACTATGCTTGAAAACACATTAAGATATGCAAACAATGAAGAAAATAAAGAAAATATGTAGAATAGGAAGAGATGGGTCAAATCAGAGGGCACCTAGGCAAAGTATGATAATTATGAAATGTCTTGAATGTTGTCTAAAATTATTGATTTTTCATAGTGGGACTCATTCGCCTAGGGTGGTGAATCAGTCCTCCTCCTAGTGAAAAAATATCGGAAGCTAGTTTCTGATTTTCAAGATCCAGAATCTAACAAAATTCATATTTTTTATTCCTAAGGTGGGACTTATTCACCATAGGTGGTGAATCAATCCTCTCCCAAATTTCTAAAAAATCGAGACAATTTTGCAACACCAGATCTAGAAATGTCTCCGCTTGTTAGGTTAACAAGCCGGTTCAAACCCTTGATATTAAATTTGAAGTAATGTCAATAACTACTTCAAATTCTTGAATAGTGCTTGAATGCTTGAGTGTGATGTGAGATGGAATGCTTGAATGAATGAGGTCGAAATGAGGTGAAAATAACTTATTTGTACAATTCTTGTGCCTTAGTATGCATTTATACCTCATCACAACACAACATCAAGTAATTTTGAATAAAATATCAAAAGGAAATTTTAAAATATTTTGAATTTGGGGCCAAGGGGACTCATTCGCCACCCATGGTGAATGGGTCTCACCTAAGACCTAAAAACATGTGTTAAGAAAAATGTTGTAAACCAAAATGATGAAAGAATATAATGAAACATGCAATAATGGAATGGATTACCTTACCATGATGATTGATCTTGAAAGTCTACAAAAAAAACATGTAGAATCTACCCTTGGATGTCTTAGAAAGCTAAATTAATGACTTGCAATGTGAAATCCCTAACTTGATTGATTTGAAATAGAAGAATGATGGATGAATAATGAGAGATGGAGGAGATGGATGATGGATTGTAAAATGAGGAGAAGAAAAACTTATTTATACATTCTTGTGCCTTAGTAACCTATTCATACCTCATCACAGGCTGGCATCAAGTGTTTTTGAATAAAAACCCAAAAGGAAAATTTAAAATTTTTGAATTTGGAGCCAAGGGGGACTCATTCGCTACCCATGGTGAATGGGTTCCACCTAGGACTTGAAAATGTGTGTTGGGAATTATGTTGTATTTAATGTTGTTTGTCAGGATAACATTCACAAATACACTTAATTAAGACATATGAGTTCTTAAAGGGGGAAAATAAATCATAAGAAAGGGATAAATAGTGAGGTTATGCCTACAAAAGAGTGAAATCTTGTTACAAGACTTTACAACAATTAAAAATAGGACTTGTTTAGTGATGAAAATGTGATTTTTAGGTGAAATCTAATGAATGGAGAATAGAAGAGTGTAGAAATGTCTTGAAACACTTCACAACACCTTGACAAGACATCATTATTTTAATTTTAGCACCTAAATATGCATGTTCAAGCCATGTTGCAACATAAAATCAGAGAAAAATAGTTCAAACAGCATGAAACAAGACCTAAAAGGCCATGAAATGACAAGGGGCCATTTTTCTATGACACATTTAGCCCCCACTTTAGTGAGAGGATGAACCTGCTTCAAACTCACACTAACGAAGCCATGAACATCAAGAGGAGGGTTCAAACGTACTTATGTTAGCAAGATGGAATGACAATGATCAAGAGGGATGATCAGGCCCCAAGGATGAAGATCCCATGGAAAACTTATCATAAGAACAAAGGAATAGACAAGTGTTGAAAAGAATTAGATGAAGCTGATAGTTTTGAAAAAGAAAATGTGTACTCACTCTGGGGCTAGAAAAATTATGGTTGTCTAGGAGGTGAGAAAGCCCAAATATACTCACTTTGGAGCCACATAACTTTTGGCTATCCACTGGGTGAGAAAGCACAAAAAGGTAAGATACATATACTAGTTGGTATGCACTCACAAAACACAAAGGTGGCTATAGGGAAAATTCATGCCGCTAGGTGGGCTTCCTGCTTAACCATATTAAAGTTATACCTACTGATAACCTTAATAAGGTGCCACAAAGGAAAAATGATTTTCAAGCTCCATGAGGCAAGAGAAAAACTTTATATCCTTGACACTCATAGACATTGTTAATGCAAAATAGTGTAAGGATTGTTCAAAGGGATTTTTTCTTGTTCGTGAAAGGTCTTATCTTATGTAAGATCATGCCCAATGTCTCCAAGAGAATATAAGCATAAGGTCTCATCTTGGGGAACATTGTACCTAATGCTTCCAAGAGAGGGAATCACAAGAAAAAGAAAATCACACAATGAAATATGAGTGGTGATATATTGCCCCACTTTAAAGTAGTTGCGAGCACCCATACTCGGAGCGATTTCTTTAATGTAGAAGAGAGAAGAAGTCATGATAGCTTACTTGAAAATCCCTATGTCAAGTCATATGTTTCTGATAAGCTACAACATGAAAGAGGGAAGTATGTCACATGTGAGCCAACTAAAGGCATGTTGTCCATATCCCAAGCTTGCTCTTATGTATTCATAAAAAATTAATGACTAGCCAAAGAAGGCAACAACAAGGGACATATGAAGACAAGGCTATCTAACCCCTTGCCCCCACTTAGTGCCAGAAAAAGGTGAGTTGAAACAATTGAAGAGATGCATGCTAGAATGAAAATGAATAGAAATTAGAGGAATTAGATGCCCCCACATAGGGAAGCATACCAAACTCTTGAAAGTGTTGAATTTTATGACTTAAGATAGTACATTCACTAGAGGAGTGACCATGAACTCTATGATATGCACAAATGGAAGTCTTGGAATAAAATTTCTTTTGAGTTATAGGAGGGAGGGTGATCAAGTTATCTTGGAGAAGTCTTGACAAGATAACCTCTTGATCAAGGGTAGAAGGTTCTATTATGGTGGGTGTGAAAGATATATCTTGCATAATAGTAGATGTCATACTTGCACAAGACTCTCTAAATTGGAGATTTTTTTCTCTCCATTATAGGAGGATACAAGATCTAATGAATTTAAATCATGAGCATTTTGTGAGATGACAGTTGGAATTTTTTGGGAAGGATGAGTTAGGGGTATGATGAAATGAAGATGAGTAAAGGATGATAGGATTGTTAAGATTTCCTACGAGATATGTATGTGGTCCATTGATCAAATGGGATCGAATGAGAACTTGTGCATTCATATCCTCAGTAGTCTTATTTTGTTGTATCTCTAAGTGAGGGCAATCAAGAACCACTTGTTTTCCAAAGTCTAATGCCATGATATTCTCCCTAGGAGGAGAGTTTGTAGGAGAACAACAAGCCACATGTACCTGAAAATTATGGCTTGGTTCTTATTGGCCTATGGATTTGGGAGATTATTTTTACTTGCTAGTGTTGTCATTGATTGCAACTAGAGTTAGTAGTATGGTCTACAATTTGGAAGTAGTTCCTACTGACAAGAAAAGTAGAAGATTGTAATCTACTGGCAGAAAGCATGCAGAACAGAGTATCTGGTTAATAAGTTAGTCTAAATACTTCACTAGATTATTATTTTGTTGTGTGGATCCCCAAGGAAGCTTTTCAAGCATGTATATTACCTTATTGGTAAGTTCTACGCTATTACAGAAATCAGTGTACAAGTTAGGAGATTTGGTAGAATGATTTATTACTTATTTTCTCATTACAGCGGACCTATTATGTATGGCATGTACTAGATGTATGAGGAATATGTGTTTAACTATTTCTTATGTTGGGAATTTTTATTTGGGTCCCTACTATAGTCTATCAAACTTGTGTGGGTACGCATTAATTCTAATTGATTATTTGAGTTGACATGTGGAAGATTTTTTTTTTCAGAGCTGACATTTAGCAATAAAATCTTGTTAGTAGATATATATGTGAGATCGGAAAATCATTTTTTTGTGTGTGTATATGTGTTTGATGTGTGGATGAAGGTGTGTAAGTGAAAAAGTGCAGAGCAATAGTATGAGCTAATAACAGAAGATCTGTTGAAGTGAATTATGTTTGTGCAACATAAGGGTTTTCAAGAAAGAAAGCAGAGTAGAAGTGTGAATTAGACAAGAGGTCCAAAATCTGTTACATACGCCTCATTGGAACTGAATCCAGGCATTTGTAGATGATGTTTTCTCAGTTTAACATTTTGTTGTAATCTCAAATATTTTGTAAGGAAGTGAGCCTTCCCTATTTTGAGCAGTGAGCTCTAGCTAGTGTGCCTGAATGCAAGTGCATTCCCTTTTTATCATACTTTTAACAGAGTATACTTTGTGGATTAATCTCCATCCTAGTTTTTCCCCTAATAGGGTTTCCATGTAAAAATTATGGTGTTATGGTGTTCACATTGTCTTTTTAATGAGTTTTCATGTTTTCTTCTTTTTATATTCTATTGAAGGATATGTATTGTTGTTGATAGTTTAAGATCTTATTTGAAATTCAAATATTGTGGAACACTAATTCATCCCCCCTCTCAGTGTTCCTAGTGCCCAACAATTGGTATCAGAGCTGGTTCCTATTTTGAAGTTTAATAGCTTTAGGTGGATCTAGGATTACAATAGACGTAGGTGGTCTTTAATAGTAGCTTATGGTGGCACTTGATGATCTTGATCAATCTAAAGAAAAGGTCATGGAACTAAAAGAAAATCTTGTGGCTACTAAAAAATTCATTCAATCACTAAAGGATAAAATAAATGAGTCAAGGGAAAAGAGGAAAGAACTATGTGTTCAGTTGAAGTAAAAAGAAAGTAAAGGTCCAATAGATGTTCATATAAATAAAACCCTAAAAGAAATAACAGAAGAGTGTGAAAAGCTTGCTAATGAAAATGCTACCCTAAAGATTGAAATAGAATCTATGGCGATGAAGCTAACTAAAGAGATTGAAGAAAGAAATAAGAATGAGGAGAAACTGGCCTAGTCCTTGAAAGAAAAATCTAAAGAATGCAACAAAATTAATAGTGGATTCATTCAACTAGAGATTGAATTGCAACAATCCAGAAATAATGAACAAGAGCTTGAGAGACAGGTAGTTATTCTCAGAGATGAGCTTGCTACTAGAAATGAGTTTAAGGATAAGTTAAGGGTTAGTTCTGCTAGGATTGATGAGAAGGGTGAGAGCGAGGTTAAGGGTTAGTTCTTCTGTCTATACCATCCAAACTAAAGGTCAAAACGATGCAAATGATAAGCGAGGTCTTGAATATGTGAAGGGTGAGAGCTCTGAATCTAAATAGAAAGAACTTGAAAAGAAGAACAAAGGAAAAAGATATTTGGTAAGGCAACCCAATGCTCAGAAATTTAATGGATATTGTTTTGTTTGTAATAAATTTGGACATATGGCTTCTTAGTGTAAAAGTAAGATAAACTTTGGCACTCCATTTTGTAGTCAATTTTTTAAATGCAAGAAGTTTGGTCATAAGTCATCAGAATGCAAAAGTATGTCTGTCAATATAAGGATCATTAAATGCTACTCATGTGGAAGATTTGGACATGTTGCTAATCAATGTAGATCATGAGGAAAATAGTGGAATGGATGGTATAGACAAAAGAATCCGGTATGCTACAATTGTAAGAAATTTGGTCACATTGCAAGATTCTGCAAGAACAAAAACATGGATAAGAGAGTTCTAGTTTATCAAGGAATAAATTCATAGAAAGGTGATAAGGGAAAAGGAAAAGAATCTGTGGAAGAGATAATAAATCAAATGAAGAAAAAATTGGTAAAGAAGAGTGGATTTGATGAAGGTAATAAGACTGTACTAGAAGATCCCTCCAGTAAATCATCCGACAATTGATTCTAGGACATTGGCCTAGGGGGAGTCTTCATTAAAATATTTTTCCCCCTATGTGTAATCGGTATGGGATCTTAGGAAGTTGTTAGCTAGTGTGTTATTCATCCTCAAATGTATTGGCGATCAATTCTTAAAGGAATACAGATGGATTTTTCTCTTGCTATTTGAAAACAGAGTAACCATAACTTCTAGGGCAAAGCATTTAATGTGACAAGGAAGTTTAGGTGTGCACAATTATAAAAGGGAATTTGGAACCCTCATTTATCACCATGCACTGAAGAAGAATAGTGGGAGAACCTTTCAACAAAGTTTTGAAGGAGAAAAAGTCAATTTAGCAGTGAATTCTCCAGGTATTTATGTCGTTTATCAAATTCATAGTTATTTCATGATCGGTAGAACCCTGTTTGGTACAGAAAATGAAGCAAATCAAAGGAACAATATTCTAGATGAATACAGTAGTCGAAATCTTAGGAATGAATTTTTTTTTTGTCTTTTGTTGAATTGAAGGATCTTGGAGAATCAAAACATAAGAACTTGGACATCTGGAATGAATTTTCTCATTTCATCAATGCGGAGGTAGTTTGGTTTATCTTGAACAGACTAAATGCTGATATCCTTACTCTAGATAAACCCTATCAAATTTCTAAGGATGCAATCAGAAATCTAACATGATTGTGAAATTTTGGTGTTGTTCCAAAAAAGAAGTCGATTCAGAATATCAAATTTGAAGCCCTAACCAAAGTAACTGGAGATTAGGGGGCTCTGATAATCTCAACAATCAAAGATCCTTTAACGAGGTATATTGCACATGAAATTTCTTATAAATTTTTCTTTAAAAACAAAGAAGGAACAACCTCAACAGGTGTAGTTTATATTGCCCACAAGATGATTATAGAAAATGAAGACTTTGATCTATGTGGATTGTTAAAGGATCAATTGATGGAGAATGTGCAATTGGTCACCACAAAAGGATATGAAAATCACAAGTAAAATCCCTTCTCGAATTGGACATTCCAATAGGTGACTAATATCTCTATGGATGTTCATTTACTTGTCAAACCAGGGGATGTATACTTTAAATGGCGCAGAAAAATATATGCACTAAGAACTAGTTTCGGTCAAATCTTAGCATAAATAAATACTTGAAAGGAACTCTATCTACGCTATAGGAAGGTAATGTAAAGTTCTTTTA
>VDFB02013852.1:0-65527 GCA_007258455.2 Sequoia sempervirens | reverse complement strand
AATGGCTACCATCTTGTATCTCCTTTTCCTCTATCACACATTTCAGATGCATATGACGGGGAAGAGGAACAAGGAGAAAGATAAGGATTGAAATATCAAGACCAATCACAAGGATGGCAATCCTGCCTATGGAATATTTCTAGACATGGATAGTTGGAGCCGGAGGCATAGGAATAACAAGAGCAACTCTAATGACACTTTGTACAGGGAAATCAGAAGAAATGTTTAACTGTATAACCGAATGATGCATTTCAAAGGTCCTACAGACCAATATGATCTAAAGAACATTAAAAGTTGTCATAACCAACATCTATTATTTTAGTATCTTGAGACTTATGTATTTAGTTAAAATTAAAATAATTCATTAGTACCTTAGTATGTCTATCCTTCAGTTAATGTATATTGTTATAGACTTATATTGATACCAAAGTAAAGTAATCCAATGGTACTTTAGTAGGTTTAGGCTTCACCTAATGTATACTGTTAAAGTGATACCAAACAAAATAAAAGTTGGAATCCAAAAATTTGACACTCAAAAAGGGGGTACTTTGGATGTTCCATAAATTAAGTGCATTATAGAAAATGTTTCTGTTGGAAATACAAAAATTATAGTTAAAAAAAGGCATATTTCTACTTGTCTAACCTAATGCCACAAACTTTTTTTCTTTTGACATGAACTTCATGAATTTTGTTATTTTGTCCTGGAATTGGAAATTTAATTATGTGACCTGGCATATAACAAAGATGAAATCCAGTATGAAAGCAGATCTCAGCTTTCCAAGAAATTGTATAAAATTTTGAACCTTCCTAAAAACAACACAATAAATAATGAAAGCAAATATCAGCTATCCAAGAAAGTACATAAACTCTAAATCATCCTAAACATAACACTATAAATAATGAAATCATATCTCAGCTATCCAAAAAAATTACATAAATTACATATCATCCTAAAAATAATATACCATAATAAGGGGCTACAGACGGTGTACCAATCAGAATAATGATTATTGAATAACTCTTAAATGATGCAGACATTGGCAGTACAAAAACGCTTTAGATTAACCCTACTGCTCTAAATAATCAACAGCATTTGGATCTAATAAACAGGGGAAATCATGCAAAGGAGATTGATGTTTCCCTTCTGGACAAGTAGAATGGGCATATTCATTTATGTATGGCACGTCTTTGGATCTAGTAAACGATAAAACAAGGCAATAGAGAATGCAGTTTACCTTCCAGACAAGTAGGACAGACATCCTCCTCATCTGCCAATGGTAAAGTAGAATCACTCAATTTCTCTGGAGACCCAGGCATGCTATCTGCTAATTGGCTCTTGTCCTCTGCAGTTTTCAAATTTTGCAGTGATGTCACATCTTCACTTTGAGTTTCAGTAGTACTTACTCTTGAAAGTTGAGATTCCTCACCATGAACGGGACCACTTTTATTCTGTCTAATTACTGCTCTACCTTGTTCTGTCTGCAAATGTCTTCTATCTGCATGATCAGGTGAGGAAATAAATCTTAAATGCATGTTGATGTAAGGTTATCACTGTTATCTCAATAAAAAGTTCATGCAGAATTCATAAGTGACAAACCTAGCACAGAAGATGAGTCCTGATTTTCTGTTCTTGAAGTAAACTGCAAAAGGAGTAGAATTAACAGTCCATGTGTCAATATCCAGTTAAATTAATACTAAATAGCAATTACATGTACTTATAATGTGTGCAATATTGATCTGTGGGGTTTACATGTATCAGAAAACAAACTAAAGAGAAACTATCAGATAAAATGATACACTGCAGTTTCTAAGGGTGCAAATAGGAAATGAAAGAGATCTGCCACAGTCAGCATTTGTTGTTTTTTTTTAAATCTTAGTAATGTTTCACATAAATTTAGATTGGGATATTTAAGAAAAGAGTTTTGATTAATAGGTCTCCAGTGACAAGGCTATAATTTGCACTGAAGCATATTTAATCTACATAGACAGAAGGTTATCAAAACATGAACATGTCAAATGCTGAAATGGATATACAGCATTTCATCTGTAATATACAACCATCAATTAAGAGGCCTTTCAATCAACATTGCTCTCAAAAGATGTAAAAGGATCTTGTAATTCCTTTCCCCATGATCAAGTTTCATGTCTATAGCTGATTTTTAAATAATAAATGTTATTCAACTTTCTCTGTAATCTTGAACAAGTATCCTTTCTTGAAACGGCACTCTCCTTTTACATATTTTGATATGAATGCAGTATATAGAAAAAAAGCTATAGACTTGTCGTGGACATGAAAAACAACAAAGCAATTACTTCAACTCTGTCCTTGAAACATACTCCCCTATTTCTGTATCAATATTTTAACTCTATCCTCAAAACATATTCCCTTATTAGTTGTTTCTGAATCAGTACTTTAACTCTGTAGTCAAACAAGTACTTGCTGGGCCATTAGCCTTCTTTAATGGATCTTGATGTGTATTTAGTCCTCGGTACATGTCCCCTTTGTTGATATCTATCAAGAATGCCTAGATTCTTTGAAATTTAGAAAATTGTCCAGTTCAAATCCAACCAAATGCACGCTTAGATACATGGCCTACAAAGTTAATAACTTGCTATGCACTGTACCTATAAATTCTTACACATCTCCTTGATCATTGAAGAACATATGTACAATCCATATTATCAGAAAGGGGAAACAGGAAAGGAAATGTTATGGTAAATGGCAACCAGAGGCTCAGAAATGGCCCAAGTCTCTATACAAAATGTTATGAAAAACACAAGACATGTAACAACAGGAAATAGATGGTTGGAGAAAATTATAACAATATTGTACATAAATCCTAGACGTAGAGAATAATAGTATATATTTTATATTATCTAGATACATTAGAAGCTGAACAGTCATTTTCAAGATGAACCGAACAGTCATTTTACTGTTGAGTGAAAGAAAATTGGGTTTCAATCTTCCATTTACAACTCATTTTACTGTCCATTTTCTCACATTGGTATAAGAGCACTAGGGTAAATTTCCATTCACAGCAAATAAATTCACATTAAAATTTATTTGCAAAGTTTTCCAATCCTCTGTTCATAGCTTAGGCTAATTTCCTTCACAAGCAAATAAATTCACAGAAACTATATTTGCCACAATTTTCAGTTCTTCAATTTTATTTGAAATTCTCATTACATGTATAACTCCCTTCCAAACCCCTGAAAAATCTGTCAAATACATCCCACCATCTCCATGGTGTCATTTCTCACAGCCTGCAAATCATTTGAACACTCTGCAATTCAAACCAAGTTAACAATATAAATTTATATAACTTGTATATAATTTTTGATGGGAAGGAGGTGTATAAAATGCAATATTCCTTCAAACCAGAGGCTGGGCTAAGCCTGAGTTGCTGCTTACCATGGCTTGTCTTTGTCAAGGAAACACTAAGGCATTTCTCGTTTGCAATGGCTACAAGGATGAGCACTATGTATCCCTAGCTCTGGTGGCCATGCACCTAAATTTCAAAGAAGTTATTGTTCAGGAACAAGTGGAGGAGCTAAATGCAGTGCTCACTGTGAATCATAAGTTGTTAGTTAGGCCCATGATAGCGGTCCATGTCAAGCTCTGTGTCGGAATATTAAGGTTTACATTGTAATAAAGTCACCCTAGTGACTTGTGGTTTTTTATTATTGTTAAAATACTTGTTGCTTTCTCGTAGGTTGGTAGTTCAGGAAGTTATCTTGGAAAGGCTTTATAAAAGCCATATTATAATCCAAAGGAGACAACTTTAATATTTCAGCCAGTATTATTTTTGTGTTTATTATTTACCATCATGATGTAGATTTTCTCTAAATTATAATATTCTGCCATTTCCAATATTGTATCAGAGCAAACTCTAATTCTATCCCTATGGTTTACCACCATTAGTGCCATCCATGAATCCTTCTACACATGTTGATGTATATCAAGCATAAAGAATGAGCCCCAATCTCGAATTTTAAATGTATCTACAAGTGAAGGCTTGGGTGACAAACCCAAAGCATTTTGTGTGGAATTCAAGGAACGCTACCTCCCAAGAAGGGCCTGCACTACTTTTTGCACAGGTCAAGCAATAGCCAGTCCAGGAGGTGTTGTCTTGGCTGTGAGGAAACTTTGCAAAGAAAGGTTCGTGGACTACCAATGTCTGCAAAATTTTGCAAACAATAAAAAGCCTTTGCCAACGTACAATTGACTTCTGCCAACCAATTAACTTCTACCAATGATTGTAAAATTTGAACTTTAAAATAAGGGTTGGGTAATGTAGATATGTGATTAAAATTTGTGCCAAATGCCTACTGCCTTGCACAATAACTGTTGTGGCTAAGGTATGTTGCTTGCAATATTAGTTATCTTCTATCAAACAATTGAACACTGAAGGCTTGAGGATTTTCATCATCTCAAAGCCAACTTCTCACTCCAAGATAAAGCTTTGTATGAGAAGCATATGCTTTTGTTTATCTTTCTTGATGCTGACAATATTGAAGAATGCATATATTGTGAAGTTTGTGTTTTGAAGATGGGAAGGGATCTAGTGTAAACTCGATATGGATTGTTGCCTAGACAGTTTGGAAGTCTGTGGACCTCGGGAATTATACCCTTAAAAAGGTCATGAGACAACTTGATGGAGCACTGGCCACTGTGTATGTAGCTCAGCATGGATTCTTGTCCAATAATTCATGATTCAGGAACTCAAGAATTCAGCTCACAAGCCACACCTTTATGAAGGGTTACAAGGCAGCTTGATGGAGTTCTACCTGGTCCAAGAAGTGTTTTTCAAAAAAACTCATCTAAAGAATATGTATTTGTGTTCATTTTGTTCAACATGTTTTGTTGTGTAATGTAAACCTTGAGGGGGGAACCTGTTCAAATGTTAAGGTTTACATTGTAATAAAGTCACCTTACTGACCTATGGTTTATTATTGTTGTTAAAATAATCAGTTGCTTTCTCATAGGTTGGTAGTTCAAGAAGTTATCTTGGAAAGGCTTTATAAAAGCCATATTGTAGCACAAAGGAGACAACTTTAGTATTTCAACCGATATTACTTTATGTTTCTTATTTACTATCACAGTGTAGATTTTCTAGAAATCTCTATATTCCACCATTTCCAAGCACATCAACCACTTCGGCAACATGTCCAATGAGAAGGGCAAGTATAGGCTAACCACCATGGAGATTTTGAACATCTTAAGAAAAGTACATGACACAAATATGCTGAATTGTCTTCAGCATCACTTTCACATTGAGTTCCAAATCTCATCCGTCGTCATGCTCAATGAAGTGGGACATATCTAGTGCAAATTGGCAAAGTTGGGGGGCCAACATGAGAATCATTGACATTGGTAGGGTAGTTCTCTCATCCCTCTCTTATAATCTTCAATATGTTTTCCATGGAGTAAAAGGCATCAACCAAGTTGGAGCTTAACCTGGTGTTGGGTGGCTTCCACAATCTGTTTGAAGTGCCAAATGTGGTCCACGTGGTGCAAAGCAAAAGGTCAAAGAGAGAGTCTTAAAGCTACACAACCCCTCTTGATTTTAGGACCCCTACTACTACCTAAAGGAACACCTTCATATGTCAATTGTTGCTATGATCTCAGTAGCTCCTCAACAAAGAGGCGTCAAAGGCGACTTGTTACTCTTCACAATGGCAAGGATGCAACAAAGATGTCTCAATCTGAGAGTGACCTTGACAGCAATTTCTCTATGCTTGTTTGGGGCACAAACATAAGCATGCATCTAACCTAGTGGTCAATTCCTTAAATGTGAATTTTTCATTTTTATTTCAATTTTCTATTTCTAGAAATAATAAAAGATGGAGATAGAAGTGAAAATGATAGAAGTCAAACCAACTGTGGAAGTTGAATAGTCTTCTTCTGAAAATTCATTCATCACAAACAGAAAAAGGTTGCAAATGCACAAAATAAGAAGAATGGATAAGGCATGGCGGTTAAACAAAATAAAATAAATTTTCACAACAGGATACAGTATTCCATAGAAGCAATAATCACAAAAAAATCACAATTAATCGTGAATCGCTGAAACCCTTGATTTTATCCACAAAACTACAATTTTTTTATTAGACCACAATCAACACTTTTTGACTCATTTTTTCTCACATAATTGCAAAAAAATCATTGAGATTGCATGCAATCACCAATTTTAACAATTTTTTACCTTGCTTCCTAATTTTGACTTCAAACCACAATTTTGAGCAAATAATGTAAAGCAGCAGAGAATTTTTTTAAAGATTTGCTAAATAATAAAACACCAGTGCAGGAAAAAATTAAAGAGGAGGTCTTGAGCTCAATTCCCAATCTGATTGATCAAAATATGAATGAGTTTTTAAGAAGAACATTGATAGATTAGTAAAAGAAGCCACTTTTCAATTGACCCTAGATAAAGCCCTTGGACTGGATAGTTTCACAGCTGGCTTCTTTCAGAGAGTTGGAATATCATTGGAGTTGAGCTAGTCTCCATTGTAGAAGAATCAAGAAAGAAAGTGTGATGAGCCCAACTGGCTCCTCTTCAAACCCTTGTTGTTTTAATTATCTTTTTGTGTTCTTTTGAGTTTTTTAAGAAAGTTTCTAGAGAGAAGTAGAAGTGGCGCAGCATATAAAAGCTCATAAAACTTAGAATTGAGCTTAAATTCACCAAATGGAAGTGCAGAAGATATTAAATAACTGAAACAAAGAGATTACAAGTTACAAACATACCCCAAATACTCCAGATTATTTAAATAAGAATTTATTCCATATTGCCAGCCAAGAATGATGAAAACTGACAATTTCAAGCGTAGAATCCAACTGAATGCAATCTCCAGCCTGAAAACTAAAGCAAATGAAAGGTACAAGCTAGACGCCAATGAAGGAGATAAGAAACCCTCAAAGAAGAAGACGTTTCTTCTCCAGAACTCCAAACGCCCTTGAGAAAAGTGCCACGCACTTCAATAAAGAAGCCACATCCTCCGCATAGAAAGTACGGCCATGAAGGTGGAGAGTCTGCCAAATGAAGAAGGACGCCAGCTCTCAAACCCTCCTGTATCTTATTGACAACTATTGAATATTGCACCAAAAATTCTCATTGAAGCACTGTAGAACTTCTGAATTGAAGCCCCTGTTGTAGCGATCATTCAACTGATCTTTCACAGTCTCACAATCACAGATCTGTGAAGAGTTTTTGTTCTCCAAAGATAAACAAACTCCTGAAACCCTTGTCTCAGAGAAGCAAGCAAAGCCAAAGCCAAGAAAATATCAAATAGTCAAAAGTGAGTTTGATTTTACCTTGGCTTGCATATAAAGCCAAAAGGCATGCATCCCAAGAAGTGAAGCCACTTTTGGAGTCATTTAAATATTTTAGAATATATTTAAATCCCCTTTTCAATAGTTTTCACTTAAATACATGGCGCCCACTTTAAGTGATTTAATTAATCACTTTATGAAATATTTCACTAAAGTGCTTCTAATTTTTACTTAAATAAATTTAAGTGATTACTTTATTATAAAATCAAGTTGACTTTATAATATTCCATCAAATATATTAAAACACTTTATTCCACTAAAATATTCATAACTCGCTCAAAACCCCACATAATAACGTGTCGTCAGAAGCTATCAACCCCTGAACTGCCAAGGCCTGCTGTGAGCCAATCACTGAGCTCTGAAAATGAGAACAACAAAACTCCCCCAGAAAATGCCACTGACCCTCTAACCAATCCAGTTAGCCCACAAGGGTCCAAGAAATAGGCTAACACACTGTTCCCAAGAACTGACTAAAATGGGGACATTACAGTCCGCCCTCCCCGAAATTGCTTGTCCGCAAGCAATCTCAGCAACAAAGAACACACCACTCCACCAAGATCCCAAGGATAGTGTTGTATAATGTCCCTGCTATCACCAATTGTCTTCTGCTGCTCAACACTGATCTCAACTTCACCATGCCAGAAGTGGTGAAGCCAACGCATGGGACTCATCCAAATGAAAGTGTTGAACCTGTCAGTAGGCAAGTCCCAATGCAAACCAAACTCACATCCATCTGCTCTGAGGAGATAGGAATAACTGGAAGTGCCTACAACACCATAACAATCTCCACCCTCTGTTGACTTCCTATAGGTGTGCGGTCTATCCCTCATAGTTGCTAAATGATGTGTGATCGCTCCTTTTAGGTTGCTGATATGAAACGGAACAGCACCCTCCAAACTGTAAGGCCAACCTATGGAGATGCAAAAGATACCAATAGGTTCATAGGATGATAGAGTATCATCCCTATACCGCTTTCTCGTGACGAGGAAATATTGGAACTCTCCTCGAGACTCCTGTGTAGCAATGACCCTAGTGGCTGGTCCACTAAGTGTGTGAGCTTTTATTGGGCTCTCAACTAGAGGTAACTCAAAAGACGCAAGATGCATGTTGTGTATACTAAAAGAATTTCTTGAATCCCACACAGCTGCATATTCTTCATTTTGGCTTATCTCAAAACGTTCCTCCTTTGCATGCTCTACATCTACACATTCCTTCCTTGGAAGAATTAGAGATCGAAGATGTGACTCTCTTTGTTTCTTTGCTCGATCGAGTTGGCTGCAACGTTCCTTAACTTCCTGCAAATGCTGTTTTGCATTGGCAACCAACATCTTTGCCTTTTTAGCTCTTTGTAGCCACCCATTACACAAAACTTGTGTTTGGCTCACATCTTCTAAGGTCTGATATACAAAATCAGGCTTGTTGTGACTTGAATCAACAATGCATTCCTCGTTAATGACACCCTCATCTAGCGTGCCAATAGTAGGAGAACCTTCCACACTATTTTCTGAACTTGTCATGACTTTCAAATCATCATTTTGCTCAAGTGAAAGGATGTTGTCCTAAACATCAGATTTGTTATCACATCTTATAACAACTTCTTGAGTGTTGAAAGTGTCAACATTCTGGGTTTCCGCTTCATGATGTACAATTCCCTTATCATTCACCACTTCAGTTTCAATCCCATGTCCACCTGTAGGTTGAAGATCATGATCTGCTGATTGATCCCTTTTTAACCCCAACACATCAAAGAAACTCAATTTCTTTTTGTTTTGTGATGAGCTTTGTCTTGAAATGGAGTCTTCAGACTGCTGCAAGCTATGAGCTAATCTTTGTTGTGAAGGCATAGGTTTCTACTAAATATTATTTGAA
Source organism: Sequoia sempervirens (assembly GCA_007258455.2). Classification (NCBI taxonomy): domain Eukaryota; kingdom Viridiplantae; phylum Streptophyta; class Pinopsida; order Cupressales; family Cupressaceae; genus Sequoia; species Sequoia sempervirens. The sequence continues at coordinate 56,328 of VDFB02013852.1, read as the reverse complement.
ATGCTCTCTACATTTTTCTACTCGCATTTCTTTGATTTGCTTCGTTGCTTATTATAAACCATCCGATGCTCCATCTATTGTTCGAAGTCTAGGCGATCTTTTATCTTATCTGGAAATGCTATATATTCCTCATAAGCAGCCATTACTTCATCAACAAATTTAGAAGTCATGATAACCACTTTGCTGTTCAACCTCTTCCTCTTCCTTAGCTTCATTTTTGACAAAAGTAGGACATGTAGCTCTCTCAAAGGTACATGCTGGAGCTATGACTCTATGGGGTTCTCTATGAATACTGCCTTCCTAATCTCGATGCTGATTCTGACCTCTGTGAAGTGTCAAATTCTGAACATTGGTGCTCAGCTGCTGGAGGATATTCGCCACCTGTTCTTGGCCTGCCACCATGCCTCTGAGTACATCTCTAGCTTCTCTGTCCTCTTCATTGAGAGAATTTTTGTGAGAACCTTCAGCTTCCCTGTCAGCCATGTTATCAAAGTCTAATTCTTCTTCCTGTTCATCAAACGGAAACACTGGAAATGGTTCAAAAGTACTTCTCTGCAAACCAGGACCCCTACGTGAGTAGTACCTGTCAAACCTGTTCTGATGAGACCACATAGAAGTTGCTAACACTCCAAGCTGGCAAGATCAATGCTCTGATACCACTGGGATGAGCCCAACTAGCTCCTCTTCAAACCCCTATTGTTTTAATTATCTTTTTGTGTTCTTGAGTTTTTTAAGAAAGTTTCTAGAGAGAAGTAGAAGTGGCGCAGCTTTTATCTCTCAAACCCTCCTGTATCTTATTGACAACTACTGAATATTGCACCAAAAATTCTCATTGAAGCACTGTAGAACTTCTGAATTGAAGCCCCTGTTGTAGCGATCATTCAACTGATCTTTCACAGTCTCACAATCACAGATCTGTGAAGAGTTTTCGTTCTCCAGAGATAAACAAACTCCTAAAACCCTTGTCTCAGAGAAGCAAGCAAAGCCAAAGCCAAGAAAATATCAAATAGTCAAAAGTGAGTTTGATTTTACCTTGGCTTGCATATAAAGCCAAAAGGCACGCATCCCAAGAAGTGACGCCACTTTTGGAGTCATTTAAATATTTTAGAATATATTTAAATCCCCTTTTCAATAGTTTTCACTTAAATACATGGCGACCACTTTAAGTGATTTAATTAATCACTTTATGAAATATTTCACTAAAGTGCTTCTAATTTTTACTTAAATAAATTTAAGTGATTACTTTATTATAAAATCAAGTTGACTTTATAATATTCCGTCAAATATATTAAAACACTTTATTCCATTGAAATATTCATAACTCGCTCAAAACCCCACATAATAACGTGTCGTTAGAAGTTGTCAACCCCTGAATTGCCAAGGCCTACTGTGAGCCAATCACTGAGATCTGAAAATGAGAACAACAAAACTCCTCCAGAAAATGCCACTAACCCTCTAACCAATCTAGTTAGCCCACAAGGGTCCAAGAAATAGGCTAACACACTATTCCCAAGAACTGACTAAAATGGGGACATTACAGAAAGCATACATGTTGAAAGATGTGAACAATACCCTCATTGAATTGATCCTGGAGACACTATAGGCTAAACCTATGGATAATTTGCATCCAATCTCTATATGCAATACAATCTATAAGATTGTATCCAAAGAAATGGCTAATCAATTAAAGGTTTTGCTCCCTACTTTAATTTCGAAAGAACATAGTGGTTTTACTCCAAGAAGACTGATTATAGAGTGTATAATAATGGCACATGAAGCAATGCATACTATTAGAAACAGTAAAGCAGAAAGAGTGCTAATTAAGCTTGATATAAGGAAAGCATACAACCAAGTTAATACACATTTTTGTTGGAACTTTTGGAGAAGTTGTTGTTTTGCAATGACTGGATAAGATGGATACAAGGCTACATTTCCATTCAAAGATTCTCAATCTTGATCAATGGTAGTCCATAGAGCATCTTCTCCTTCTCCAAAGGAATCAAGCAAGGAAACCCTTTGCCCCCCTTCTTATTTATAATCATGGCGAGAGCTTTGGGAAGATTTCAGAGGAAAAATGATGCAGGAAGATGGAAAGGTGTCAAGATGGCACCAAATGTGAGTGTACTAACACATCAACAGTTTCTTGATGACACACTACTATTTGGAGTTGCTAAAGTAAGGGAAGCGAAGGTAATAAAGGCGTCTTTGGATAAATACTACTTGGCCTCAAGTCAACAAATCAACTAGAGGAAATCCAAGATTTTCTTTTTCAATACTAACCTAAGGAAACAGCAAAAGATTGCACACTCCCTTGGTTTCAAAGTCAGTCAATTCCTAGGTAAGTATTTGGGTATTCCTTCATTTGTTGGAGCTTGCAAGTCTTCTTTATGGGAGTCTCTTGTGTCAAATTGTACATCAAAATTGGTATCATGGAAAGGAAAATGGATGTCTTCTACAAGTAGAATCTTAATGTTGAAATCAATTATTTCTGCTCTCCTCATATATACGATGTCTTGTATTAAAATGCCAAAGAAGATAAGTGACATGATCAATCAAAAAATGAGGAACTTTTTTTGGAAGGGCACTTAAGAGAATAAGAAATCCCTGCTTATAGCCTAGGATAAGATATACTCTCCTAAAGAAGTTGGAGGGGTTGGTCTAGGTCATTGGCCTATTCTTAATACAACCTTGGGAGCTAAATTGGTTTGGAACCAATTTTCAAATGCCCATTCAAAATGGGCAAGAATCCACCAAAATAAATATTTGGATTCTTTGAAACCGAGCAAAATTCTAATAATAGCAAATCCTCCTAGTGGCTCACTATTTGGAATTTCATGATGTCTAGTAGAGATTTGATAACTAAGCATATCACTCAAGAGATTCGAAATGGATAGAAAGTTTTGTTTTGGGAGGATTTGTGGAATGGATTCCCGACACTGTTAGATTTTCCAAATTTGTTAGAGGCAAAGGAGATTTTGGTGAATAGTGGGGGGGCACAAGTGAGAGATTATACCTTACAAACTAAGGTGGATGGGATTTAGGAATGGAGATGGAAATCTCTACAAGGTTTAAATACTCCAAAAAATTAGTAGGAACAATTAGAAGGGATCTTGGCCTCCAAGAAAGTTTTTCTCAGAAGAAAAGGACACCATAAAGTGGACTAGATCAAAATTAGGAAGTTAAAGTGTCAAAATTGGTTATCAAATTGAAGAAGCAACAATCAAGAAAGAGTACTAGCCCATTCACTTGTGTTGGCATAAATATTGTTTACCTAAAGTTGGGGCCTTTGTCAAGGCAGCCCTTAAAGAGAGAATCCTAACTAGTGACAAATTAAGGAAGTTGGGTTTCAATGGACCTTTAAGATGTGTTTTATGTAAAGAGGCAAAGGAGACGACAGATCATCTTTTGCTTAGGTGCAGTTTTACAAAGGCATATTGGAAAAAGGTTTTGAATAAATTGATTTGGTTTAAACCCCTTCCTCAATGCAATCTTTCCCTTTTCAATGCTTGACCAGTAGAACATAGGAAATCTACGTTCTCAAGTATTTGGACTATTTTCCCTTCTTCGATCATAATTTGGGAACTATGGAAAAGGAACAAAGAATTTTTCAAGGGAAGGATTTAGAAGAAAAACTCTTCTTCAATAAGGTGGAGAATGCCATTATGGAAGTGATTAATAATGCAACCAAAAATCAATCTCTCAAGCAAAGCACTTTCACTACATGGGATGGTGAGATAAGGAAATCATGGAGCAGACTAGTTATTCCCCCTGTTCATGGGGAGGCTAGGGTTCTTCCCTCTTGTGATCATAGGGCAAAAGCTAGGTGGGTCCCTCCAAAGAATGGATGGCATGAGATGAATTTTGATGGTGTAGCAAGATGCAACCCAAATCCTACAGGGCTAGTTGTATTATTAGAAACCATTTTTGGTAGAGGCAATGGTTAAAAAGTTGCCAATCAATACAAAAAAATGAAGCAAAATTTCAAGCAGCATTGGTAGGACTCCAAATATGCAAAAATTTGAAAATTGAAAAACTACAAATTGAAGGGGACTCCCTCATAACCATTAATGCCCTTCGTAATCATTGTATGCCAGATTGGAAGCTTAATAATTTGTTCTCATTGCGAGGAGGCTTTCAACATCTTTGAAGATTTCAAAATGGGATGCGTTTACCGTATAGCAAATGTTGTGACTAACAGGTTGGATGATGTGGCAATAGAATGAATAAGGAACTGCATATTGCCAACACTACTAGCACGTGGCATGATCTCGCCCCAAATCTGTCATCCTTTCTATCCCACTCGATCTAAAGACTATTATCATTTCATTTAGAGTGGAGGAACTCGGCTCAAATGTTGTTAGATATGGGGCAGCTAAACTCATGTTTAACAATCAGGGAAATAATGAATTTGTGCCCCTAGCTACCGAATGTGAGGAATAGAGAGAAATATCAATGGTATTGGCCTTGTTTGGTTGTAGCCGGCATAGATAACACAATTTGCTTTTAGGTAAAAAAGAGACAAATTGCTTTCAAGAGGAAAGTGTCAAAACTCAAACTAAAGGTGTTTATGACTAACTCGACAATGGTGTTGCATGCTATGAAGTTGGTGTTGGGAGATACCTTCCTCTCCTCATCACACCATTTCCAGGTTAATAGGATCTCTTTTATGTTTGTAGCGGTGCTCCTAGATGTAGGGGAATCAAAGATGTAAATTGGAAGGTTGTAGAAGTGCCATCAAAGCCCAATGGTGTGATGGGCTGAATAAATTCATGGATGATGCAGTGCTTAGGCATGGCTTTCAACTTGTTAGTGGCAATTGACCTTAGATCAACCCCCATTACTCTAGCTTGTGGGTATTGTTTATTATTAGAGCATTGGGAGAAGATGATAATGCCCATCATCAAAAATCGAAAATGGGGCATTGAATTATTGACAGCAATTGGTAAGGTTGATCAATTGTTCACTCTATTGTCTAAGAGTGAGGATTCTAAAGATGGTGGCATGGAGAAAGGTGGGAAAACTGTTCAAGATAAGGAATAGTTAAAGGGTATAATGTGAGCATTGTTTTATGTCTTGTTTTCTATTAATAGCCCAATATTAGCACAAGTTTATGATAATGTAACAGCCCTCCTATGGATCCTATGGAGCATCCAAACTAATGTAAACTTGAATTTTGCAATCAATATACAAGGGTATGGCTCCCTAAAGCCAATTTCATCAATCACAAAAAAATTGCAACTAATCATGAATCACTAAAACCCCTAATTTTTCATCCATAAAATAACCATTTTTTTTATTAAAACACAATCAACTTTTTTTGGCCCATTTTTTCTTGTATAATTGCAAAAAAAATATTGAAATTGTGTGCAATCACCAAGTTTAACGATTTTTTAGCTTGTCTCCTAATTCTTACTTCAAACCATGATTTTTTCATCTAATTAGGGTTTTCCCGTGTTATTTTTGTTTCTTCAAAGGCATTTTAGCTTGTTTGGAAACCATGAAGGTATATTTTGCATTTGGATTTAACCACTTTTCTCTCCTCAAGCTAATGACAATAGCAACTATAGTGCAAGGATCTAAGAAACATTTCTATGCTTTTTTACCATAGAAATTTGTTTCATGGTGTTTTGAATAGCATGCCTACGGTGGTGGGAAAAAGGCTCAAAGCAAAGACAAGGAAAACTTTAGAAGGTTGTTGTATGAGGTTAGGTTGGGTGGTTGTTTTAGGGTTTAATTTTTAAATTACAAACATTTATAAGTATTTATAATTTTATAAACAATTATAATATTTAATATTTTAGGTTAGATTTAATTTCATATTTTTAAATTATTTAAATTTTAATATTTTTATTTTAGCATTAATATAATATATTTAAATAAAAATAGAAATTGAATATATCATTCAAACTTAATCACAATTAGCCAATAGTAGCAAGGTTTAGTTGTTGTGTTGTTATTCTTGCCATCAAGGTTCAAACCCCATTGGGGTGTAATTGTTGAGAATTTATATTGGGAATGAGGTCCCCCGTTTCTGACCTCACCGGTTCATAGCTCTGTGTCAAAAGTATTTACCCCTCTTAATTAAAAAACTTAATCACAATTCTATTAGTGGAGGAAGTCACTCCCCAATCTTTTCTCAACTAAACTTGAATACAAACGTGTGGTTGAACAACACAAGTGAGGCTCTAACCCAAAAGCTTCATCATCAAGCCCTTAACCCCCTAATATAGCTCTCTTGCATAGCAGCAAGAGTCATTGGCTAGGTCTAATTTTTTGGAACTTTGTACTTAGATTGTAACTCAACTTTGTACAAGGTAGATTGTAATTGAAAATTTGAAAACTATTAGCATCTAGAATGTAATCAACTATCAAGGATACGAACATAAAGGAGAAAAGCTATATTTCACAATTCATGGGCTAAACTTTCATTTTTATTTGCTCTCTATATCTTTGTACTGTTAAAATGCCTTTAAATTTATAAAACAACAGACTTTTCTCTCTTTCCTTTTTTGTGTTTTTCTATGTTTTTTGAAAATCCAAATTTTTCCAGATTAAACCCCATTTTTAGAAAAATCTGAACTTTTGGCTTGCCAATTTAAAATTCTAAAACTGCAGAAGCAAACAAACTATCAAATAGGAAAACCTTTTGCAAAGGACAGGAGCTTTGTATCAAGAAAATGAGGTGCCAAATACACACAAAAAGTCGTCAAATAAGCAACACAAATATTAGTTTCCCAACTACCCCTGCGACGTAACTATTCTACATCAATCCTGGGTGTGGACAGTAATAGTATAATAATATTTTATATTTCATATTACCTAGATGCATTTGAAGCTGAAAGTCATCTTGAAGATGAACTGAGCAGTCATTTTATTGTTACTATATATGTACTTTGTATCACATTTTCAATGAATGAGAATTGGGTTTCACTCTTCCATTTACAATTCATTTTGCTGTTCATTTCCTGGCCTGACAGAAGTCAAGTTTCTGGTAACATAACCTATAGGACAATTCCTTACATACATCCAGTTTGCTTACATCTTACATACATCTAGCCCCGATTACATATCTCTCATAATAGATAGAAGGAAAAGACTATCGTAGACATTCAAATGTCTACACATAATTCTGACAAGATAAATAACATCAAAGCGTTTTTAAAAAATATCAGTTCGCACAGGTATAGAAAGGAAGCAGAAAGGTCATCTTTTCTGACCTGCTTTTCAGAACAGAGTATATGGAAACTCCTAAACATCATAAACTCAGATCGCTTGCAATTCCCCTGTTTAGGCTTCTCGTACAATTTCGGAAACCAATTTACCCTTGCAAGAAAGGGAACCGTCGGTTTCCTGCCCAAATTCTGATGTTGATTCCAAGCTTGAAGGAGAAATCATAGCAACTATGTGACTGTCCTATCATTGTTATTCAAGAAAACCAATATTTAATTATGTTAAAGTTATATTGACGACTGTCTGAATAATTTACCCTATTGAATCTTTTTTGCATAAAGAATAAAATTGTTGTGTAAGATCTTCTAACGCTAGGTGTAATGCAAACTATAATGATGAACTCGGTCATCTCACACCCGATAATTCTGAGTATTGCTGATACAGAGAATGACGTTAACCAAATTACGAACCTCTCAAAGAGAAACAAAATGCGATCATTTCAGAAAAAGTAAGTATTAAAATGTTCACAGATAAACCAAATAGGTCAATGGGGACTATCACGTACAGGCAACTTAGAGTAGATAAAAGAACGTTAAACACGTCTCCAATGAACAATACAGAAAACGAAAAGCACAAAAAGTGTTCACCTACAATATATGAACATGAAAAATAGCTAGCTAGAAGATTAAGCATCAATTCCACTACCAATATAATAATTTCATAAAGTGGATTAAAAGAGTCATACAGCCACTCCATTGGAACATGTGGCGCAACCAGGAATACAATAGCGTCCATGGCAGACCACCCCAGAGCTATAATCGATCTGACCATCTCCTTTCAAGAAACAACAGCAAGCCCCCATTTACCCAACTCTCCTTTTCTCTTCTCTCTTTTGTCTCTCCAAAAAAATTTCTCGGACACTTCTATTCAATTGTAGATTTCAGGAAGACCAATAAACTGTCCATCGTGAACCTCAAAATTTCTGGCAGAAAAATTCCAATCCAAACTCAAATCTCAATCATCTAATTAAACCAACTATTCCATCAATAAACCTTCTTGCAGTTCAAGCTCTAAATCCCCACCACATTAACCTGTTTACGGAAAAGTTCACATAAGAATTTGATGTCAGGGCAAGCTCACATATGAATAGAATTTCAAAGCAATACATAGATTTGGAAAGCATAGACCACAGGTTTTAAAGATTCAAAGATAACAAAAAGCCCAATTATTCATGTAGGAAAATCAACTGATTTATGCAGTGTTGGAAAGCATAAAACGGAGGATTAACAGATTCAAAAACAACAGAAAGCCCAATTAATAGTTATAGATGAGAAAAAATTTACCTGTTTTGACTCAAATGTTTTTAGCATATTGATATAACAGGATCAGGCGTTCGTAGATATGAGCTAAAGATAAAGTAGAATTTAGAAAGCAAGCGCATATGCTATTACTTTCTGCTTTAACTTTAAAGTAGAGCGATTCCCTCAAACCGTCTTTATCAGATGAGGGTTTTTTTAAAACATTAATTCCATGACGTGTCAATAAATCCTATCTCTGAAATATCGGGTGAATAATAGATATGCTGAACTTATCATTCATGAATAGTCGCTGCCGTCGATAGGATTTTTGTTCTTTTACGTATATTCCTTCCATCGATGCCCTTAATGACAAAAGAAAACAAACGGGAAAGATGGGTGATCTAAAAATAGAATCTTGCAAGAGTTATCTATCGATCGGACAGGGCAATATTTTAACACAAGCTGACACACTTAAAATCCGCTCAAAAAATAATAGGGCAAGACCAAATTTCCTATAACCCCCATTGCATAACATTTTATTTATGATATTTTACAGCTAGAAACTGATAAATAAACCTCCGTGATTTTGGTTAAAAAACTTGAACCCGTAAAATAGTAGATTAAAAATGGTAAAAATAAATTCCATTTAAGTAATCGAAGCAGAGCTGAAGTGACTAAACTACAGATATCTTCTCACTAAGACTTGGTCCTATGGAAGGGATTGCCGGTCCCATTTTGTCTGGGCTATTTTAAAAAACAGGAGATTAAAGATTTTCAGAAGTAATTTCCATTGTTAATTACTCCAAACAGGGTAAAAGTAAAATATTAGAGGTTATGTTATAAGGATTTGATTTTATATTTATTGTTTTTTTAATGTAGAATTAATCCTTCAGACTGTTTGAAAAAATATATTAAGTATTTTCATTATTCTAATAGAAAATTTAATTCGAATATCACAAACTTAAAAAAATAAAAAATTATAAACTTCAAGTCACATTCATATTGCACTATCAATTGAAAATATATTTCTAATTCTAATTTATTGCTGGTAGTATTGTAATTTCCAGCCAAAGAGAAGCCCGTTGTTTCTCTGTTTTTGGATCTCGGTGTGCTTTATGGGTCCCTTACTTTTTTCCCTATCTCTATTGTGAGCACTTTACAAAATGCAGTATATCTCCTATCGCCTTCCACAATAAAATCTTATAATTTGCTAAATTTGGAACTGTCTCAAATGCTTGAATCTTTCATCGTGCACCCTGTTTAGAATAAGTATAAAATTAGAATATTACAAACCAGTAAAAGTTGAAATCTTTAATATCATTGTTACGGCCGTTTTGAAGAAGAGAACTATATTCCGCAGCAGCCAGAAGCCTTTGGTAGTTTCTACATTTCTTGTTCACATTAAGGGTATGGTCTCATGGAGGGGGGCTTCCTTAAAAATCTCAGCTTATGCAGCTTAGTTTTTTTAGGAATATTTTAAAGTTCTTGGTCCCATAGATTTAATCTTACAATTCTGCTTAAAATTTCAAGCTCCAAAATTTCAGGAATGAACTGCAGTGCTTTGATAAAAAATAATAAATAAATCAAAATTCTCTCATTTTTATTTTCTAATAAGAATTTAAAATTTTAGATGAGAGACAAGTGGCATAAAAAACTCCTAAGCTGTAGGGGCAATTTCTAGCCCCACCCCAATTTCACCAGCTGAAAGATTCATTTCTAAAAAGTAGGGGCTCCTATTTTTCTGGAAAAGATTCCAATTAATCCCGTAGCACAAATTTTTTTCTTCCATGGGACCTCCTGCTCCATGAAAATAGAAGCCCAAGCCCCCCCATGGGACCATACAGTAAGTCACTCTTGACTATCTTTTATGACAAACAGTTTTCAACAGTTAATATTTTATAAATTTGAATGATTCATATAATATTTATTTATTATTATACTTAAATATTGCATATAAATAAAATATTTTTTTTTTAATTTTTTTTTTTTTTGAAATTTAAATATATATAATTATGAAAATATTCCTACTTATATATGATTTTGGTCAATCGTAATTAACATGATAATTTTTTTTTTTCTGAATTTCTTCTTCATAGTCATCTCCAATATACAGTTCTAAAATACAGGGACAAAGAAAAAACTTTAAATTCCTGACAATATCCCTGTAAATAGCTCAGACATCAATAAAGAACATTTAGTTTCCCTCACTACAGATATTGCCAAAAGCATATATGGTACAGAATTACACTAAAGAAGTGTCATCAAAAACAGGGTAAACGAGGGAAACGAATTTGGAACAAATAAAGATACATAACATACGGCTATTTCGAGCAACTAACCTCGCCAAATGTCTTGAAAACGCAAGCACAAAATAAAATAGAAAAATACAGTAAAAGCCCTAGTGATGCATTTCTCCGCAATTTACATATCCATCATTCTGGCTTCAAATTTTATGGCTCAAAACAATCCCATGGGCACTAAAGATAGTGCAATAAGTTCTTTACTAAATCAACTTAAGCTCTAGTAGAATCCTTGAAGACGTTTCATAAAATTGCAAAGGAAAATCTTTAAGAGAACTACCCTGACTTCAAATTTAGCCTTCACTATATAATCGGAGATATTAGTGGCTTTGATCCTAAAGCCTTCAATATATAATCGGAGATATTAGTGGCTTTGATCCTTAAGTTAGGATGAACTGCGCGATATTCAGGAGGAATTGTTGCATAGTTTGCATGTACGCGGAGAGTCTATCTCGAGGTTTTGAAGAAGTTAGAGAGAAATATGCATTCTATATACTAAAAGTGCATCGTATAACTTTCTACAGTAATTATTTGAAACTAAAATGAAATCCCTGCAAATTGAAATGACAAATTGCTCTGCTTCAAATTTATCAATTTCTAGAGCAGCACGCTGTGAATATAAATTTAAATTTCAAAAAAAAAAGAGCTGCGTGGGTAAAATTGGTGGTGAATCGTCAAAGACATCACTATCATATGTCCTAATTTTCAAAAGTTGAATGTTAAAATGTAAAAATGTTGAATCTTTAAATTGGTTAAATTATTCCACATTGCAATTGAGTGTGGTGTATTCCAACCAATAGAGCCACATTTAAGATTCAATCTTAATGAATTTGACAATGAACTCTTAGGTCTGGGTGAAAATGACATCCAAACCCTTGGTCTAAGATAATTCAAACATTCAATTTTAGGTGTAACTTATCCCAACTAATTTAACAAGTGACTAACCCACTGACCGAAATGAACAAGTTAGGTACAACTCTTCAAGTGAATTTGAATCAAAGGAGAAGTCATCTAAGAAAAAGGGCTCCATCAAATATAAACAAATTTAACAAATTAAAATACAAATGAAAAATAAATTTCATAATTCTCAAAATAATCTCAGGTCAACCAAAGAAATTATGCATTTTCAAACAATCTAAAGTTTCCATAAAGAATTAAATAAAAATGTTGAACACATTTCCTAATGTATGGCTGTAATTAGCACTGGAAAAAATATATCCGGCCGACATTAAAGACTATAAATAGCTTATATTATTAATTCAACTCCACTTCATTTAAAGTAAAGAGGGTTTGCTTCACAGCAAGAACAATTTCTTGTAGGGTTTTAAAAAAAACACATTAAAAGGAATTCCAGGAAAACATGCAGCACTAAGAAATTCCACAACATAAAATATGGTAAAAATGCCAGCAAATTCAAAAGCACATCATTGACGGACATGCAGCATTTTAAAATTATAGCAGGGGTTTTGGGAAAAAACAAATAAATTACACATCGTACTAAAAATGGTGAAACTAATATCGATTCTTAAAGCTACATTAGCGAGAAAAGAGCATTAGTGTCTCGGAACAGAGTGCATTTAAAATATCAACGAGAAGAGGGCATTCCTGTTTGAAGGAAAGAAGGAAAAAAAATTGAAGTAAATAAATAAGTATTGAGAGGATTGTATAAATACCTGCAAAGCAGATCGAAGATCGACCCCGCGACGTGTCCCCTGTTCAAAAACCTGTCTGCAGATCTTTCCCCACTGCTAAGAAAAAAATATATATTCCAGCAAAGAGTTTACGAGTAATCAATTTTACAGTAGATTTAAAATTTATTAAAAAACAAAAACGAATCATTGCGGGGAATGTTAAATATTAATATTAATATTGATATCGATATAAAAAATATTTTTATAAAAAAATGGGGTCCCCATTCCCCAGGGCTGAGAGGCAAATGCAGATAAATAAGAATAAGAACAAAGCCGTAAAATTAAAGATGATTTTTTTTTTTTTTTTGTTTCTATTGCATTTTAAAAATTCGCGGTAATTCGGGGAGACCAGCTATTACCGGTGGCGGGAGCCCTTGGCCCCGGGATTCGGGTCTATTCTGGAATCTTTTTTTGGAGGGCTTTAAATCAAATGGGCTGTGGTTTTTTAATGTTTTTTATTTTCAAACACGCCGTACACGTCAATATGGTGGGAGAATGACACGTGTGGAATAGCACTGATTGTTAGATAGACAATGTGCTGGCGCTTTGCCATGTCATCCTTGACGGGACGTCATTGCATTTATTTTTATTGTTTGTTTAAATTCCACTACAAAGTTTGTCCTTAGTGGGCAAAAAGTAGTTTCCTTTGGACCACATTACTGACTTTATTCTTATTTTAACAATTTTCTTCTTCTTTTGAGAGAGAGACTAAGATTTATAAATGGGGAAAGTTGTGTCTCTAACTAAGCTCATTTTGATTACAGTGTTTCTCACGTAATTGTTACATTCTATTTTAAAACAATTAAATTATTGGATCATGCAAATTAAATATCTAGATTTTTATCATAGAATATAGTTTTTATTGTTTTGATTAGTTTAATATTCAGATAATTTAAAAAGCAGGTTTTTGTTTCCAAAGGGAAAATTTGATAAGATTGAAATCATTGTATTTTTAGTAATATTTCAATTTTAATATTTTTAATTTTTTTTAATGATTTAACAATTTAAAAGTAAGTTTTTAAAAAAGAAAAAGAAAAAAGGAAGTTGATAAGATTGAAATGAAAAAAATAAAAAAATATTAATATCTTAATTCTAATAATTCTTTTTCTAAAAATAATTTAACAATTCAAAAGTATGTTCTTATTTTTAAAAGAAAGAAAAGATAAGAAATTGATAAGACTGAAATGAAAAATAGAATTATATTTTATTAATATTTCAATTATAATAAAATTTAAAATTACTTTTATTTATTTATTTATATATTTATTAACTTAATAATTTTTAATTATTATTTTTATTAATATTTATATTTTTTATATATTTTTTGTTTTTGATTAGAGGTAAATAACAGGTTTTGAAAGGGCCTGAAACCCTATACAAAGAAAGCAATTGAACTAAAGATAAAAGTAAAACATTAGCAAACAACCCAACAGTAACATCTCAGCAGCAAAAAAGCAGCTAAAAAGGAGAAGCACCTAGTAGCACTACATACTTTTCAAAATGCTTGTCGCCTCCACGTCGCAGTCAATAGCTTTCTGTGCATCATCAAAAACATCAGAACTTTCCTTCCCAAAAGCTCCTCCCTGAGCTTTAGTTTTTTTCCTTGTATGTACTCAGGACCACCTGTATTAACCTCAAAAATCAAAACAATACCTTTTTCACCATTCTTCCCAGCAGCAATAGTTTCACCCATCTGCTTGCCAGCAACAACACCCCCATCATCATGGGCAATATCTTTCCTCTTCTTAGCACTAACCAGAGGAGAGGCAACAACAGCAAACTCAAAATTCCCAGCAATTTTATGACCCTCCCCATCTCTCATCACATAGTCCCAAACTTTCCCCATTTGTTCCTCAAGACTGAGGATTCTTTCTTCCATATTCTGCTTGATTTTGAGGGTTTCCTCCACCACCATGTCCACCACAGTGTTTAAGGACTCAAACAACTCATCAATTTGGTTTTGAACAAAGGACCCCTCAGTCTTGTTAACCATACCCCTAACTTTGACATTCGTTTTATTGAGCTCATGGAAAAACCACTTAAAAAGCTTAAAGAAAACAATAGACCCCTCACACACAGTACCAAGCACATCAGACAAATCATCTCTATCAAATTTTATATATATATTATTTTTACATTTAGTTTATTTAATTTTAATTTTTAATTTAGATATAAGTTTTACATTTTTTTTTAATTATTTATTTTTTATGAAATTACGAAAAAGTATTTAATATTTATTAGAATTAATTTAATTTATAATTAATCATCTTATTAAAAATTTAATTATTGTAAAATAATTATGTTTTGAATTTTTAATTTTATTTATATAATAAAATAAATCTAAATTAAAAGCTATAGAGTGAGAGAGTGAAAGATAGATAAACTAACTTTTGATCAGTTGTTTCATGCCAACAATCTAAGGATAACATGTGTCCCTAGGGAGTTATGCTTAGGGTAGCATGTCATTTGATTAAGGATATGATAATTCACCTTTAAGTCCTCCAGTGTACCCAATGCACACTTAAGGAGAAAAATAGATAGAGAGAGAAAGAGATAAAAGAGAGATGAAGGGAGATGGGAGATGGAGTTAGAGATAAGACACTAAGAGGCAAAGGGAGAAAAAGAGAAAGAAAATAAGATATATATAGATAGGGGGTAGAGATAGGGAGATATATATAGAAAGAGAGAGAGATAGGAACAAAAAGAGAGATCTCTTTATATCTTTGTATCCCTCTCTATCTCTATGTTTCTCATTATCTCTCTCTCCTTCCATCTATTCATCTCTCTTCCTCTCTATATATTAATCCATGTCTCCATCTCCATCTCTATTTCTATCTCTATCTACCTCTCTATCTCGCTCCCCTATCTCTATCTCTATCTCCTTACCTCTTCCTACATCTCTCTCTTCCCCCTATCTTTTCTAATATATGTATCTCTATATCTCTCCCTCTTTCTATCCCTATCTCTCCCTCTCTCCCTATTGCTCTCTCTCTCTCTCTCTCTCTCTCTCTCTCTCTCACACACACACACACACACACACTCCTTGTTTCCCCCTCCCTATATTTGTCTTTACATCTCTCTCTCACACACACTCCATGTTTCTCCTCCCTATATTTATCTCTATATCCCCCTCTCTTTATCTCTCTCCCTCTCTATACTACATGTATCTCTTACTCTTTCCCCCTCTATCTTTATCTTCCCATCTCTCCCTATTTCTATATATGTCTCTTCTTCTCTCTCCCTATCACTCTCTTTCTATATCTATATGTTTCTCTCTCCTCTCTCCATTTTTCTCCCCATCTCTCCATCCCTCACTCCTTCCCTATCTCCTATATATCATTTTATCTCTACCTCTCTCCCTTTCTCTTCACATATATCTTTATCTCTCCCTCTCTCTATCTCCCTCTCTCTATCTTCCTATCTTTCTCTATCTTCATCTCTACTTCTATTTTCCTTTCTCCCCCTCTATCTCTAGATATTTCTCCCTTTCTCTCCCCCTTTCCCTCTTCCTATACCTCCATGTCTATATCTCTATCTCTCCATATTTATTCTTCCCTCTCTCCCTTTATATCTATCTCATTATTTCTCCATCTATCTCTACCCCTATATCTCTCCCTCTCTACTCCTCTCTATATATCACTTCCTATCTCTATCTATATCTTTCAATCTTTGTCTCTCTCTCCATCTCTATATATCCATCTCTTCCATCTCTATTTATCCCTCTCTTTCCATCTCCCCCTTTCCTTCTCTCCATACCTCTCTCCTTTTCCATCTCCATCTCCATCTCCATCATTGTCTCTATCTTCCTCTCTATAGATCTATTTCCTTACCCCTCTCTATCTCACACACTCTTCTCCCCTCTATCTCTCTATTGCAAACATAAATAACACGACTCTTGGTAATGAATCTTGATTATCTTCCTATTTTAGAGGTTTTTTTCAATGTTGTTTGGATCATATAAGTAAATTCATACTTGATTTGAAGCTATCACTTCTCCATTAAGACCTTTGTTGCACAAACAACATCATTTGCTAAATGGCATACCAACTGACCTCGTGCATTATACAAATGTATGAATAAAATAGACAAAAAAAATCTTAATTGACCTTCCACACTTTTCGGCATACCCATTACACACCAAGGTGCAATTTCTAGTTATATTATGATGATAATATGGATACAAGATAATGTATCCTCCCCTCCTAGTTGAGAAGGAAGAGTATCATCAGAAAGAGGGTTCTAGATTGAGGTGGCCAATAACCATATCACGCCTTTGAGAAATAGTTATTCTCACACACACATATAAGGTTTCATATGTAATTAAAAGGTGTCAGTATGATGTAAGAGTGTCCATCTTCGTAAGTTCTTTTGCAGGTGGCTTTGTTGGCATTCATAGTTAGCGATTAAAAGTTGTTTTATGTTTCAATTACGAGGTTAGATGTTTGATCATGTTTGTCAACATGGTTTTTTCATGATTACCCTATTCTTTGGTTATTATTTGGGTAATGTGGAAGGATAGAGAATTCATTCTCTAGTTAGGTTAGTGTTTTCTATGTGAATGGAATTAAAATTTAAGATTTAATTAAGAATATTTTAAGATTATAAAATTAAAAAAATCATAAAATAATTAATGCTTGCATTAATGGTGGTTTATCTAAAAATCAATGCAACTCCTCTTGAATTATCATCACTCTTTTGGCTCAATGCCTAGCAAAGAGGAAGGAAAATAATTGAGACAAAAGTGCAAAATTTACTCTAGTCAAGTGAAGAAAGAGGCATAGTAATGGCATGTACCATGCTGGCACAATTGGAGAGAAAAAGGGAAACCAAATGTAGAATATTATTAAAGAATATTTTAATGGAAAGAGGGCTTGATTTATTGTGAGGTGGCTAGAGGTTTTGGAAAGAAAGGATAAGGAAGGGAAAAGGAATTTTGGAGGAAGTTATTATACCATCATATGTGTAATTCCTTTTATACCTTTCTAGTTAAGTATTTCATTGAGATTATTGTCAAAAAATTCTTTTAGAAAGAAGGTAAAAAGGTAATGTAGGGAAAGACAATTTAATTTATTTTTAAAATGTAAACCTCCTTATGGAATACTATAGAATAATGCTTTATTGCTCAAGCCATTTCATTGGTTTTCTATAACTCTTTTCATACATTTCTATAGCTATTATCATATATTACCTATAACCCCATTGATATGTGTGAATATGAAATTCATCGAGCTCCATTCAGGTTTCATTTTTGCTAAGTATCGGCTCGGGCCTCAACTTTTGAACATCATCGGCCCTTTTTTGATGAACATTGTCAGCTTCCTCCACGTGTCTGCTCAGCGCTCTCCGAAGAGATTCTCCCTTTCGCTTTTCAAACCACCCATCACCATCCTGCCACGTGTCTACAACACGGGCTATTTATTGTTGCTTCCCTTTACTTTTGAGTCGGGCCCCGTCTGCATGCCACGTAACCAACACCCACATTTACTTTCGCAAACCCCATAGTTGACGTCAATAAAAAGGGACGATTCCACGTGCCTTCCCAGTGCAAGCTTTCAGAAAGGAGGGGAAGGAATGAACTACGAGTTGTGCCATGCTACCACCTGTCTCCTTTGCGAGGAATTCATCGAAGGGAAAGAGTTGAGCGAACGCCAAGCTATGATATGTTGCCACATGTTCTAATTGCCTCCACTAGGAGGTAACACTTGCCTGCACAGGGTATGTCGGGACCACTACTATCATTCGCAAGGGATGCATCTGGCCGTGGAGCAACCACATGTTATGGCCCGAATCTTTTATGTTACAACAATCAAGGGGAATCATTACGCTACATCATTGCTCAGGATGCTAAATCTTTTTTGTTACAAGCTCACCTAGTGGTGGATTGTTGGCTATATATACTGCTTCTTACATCAGAAAACGAGTTCTGAGAAGATACAAAAATTTGAGAAAAGACACTAGGCCTTTCTACTATTTTTAGATTATTGCAAAAAGATCTTACAGACTGTGCCCTTGTTTTGCCTTTCTGTTTTTTTAAACTATTTGATAAACTTTATACTGTGCCATTATTATTTTGAATGATTCATTTGCAGAACTTCTATGATTTTAATGCAAGTTTGTTGGTTTAGGTCATGAGAAGATACAAAAAAATTAGAAAAGACACCAGGCCTTTCTATTATTTTTAGATTATTGCAAAAAGATCTTACAGACTGTGCCCTTGTTTGGCCTTTCTATTTTTTTAAGCTATTTGATAAACTTTATACAGTGTCATTATCGTTTTGAATGGTTCATTTACAGAACTTCTATGATTTTAATGCAAGCTTGCTAGTTTAGATCATGTCTTTGACTCCTATTTTCAGCGAATGTGTATGAAAATTATTTTATATCATTGAATGAATTATTCAAGCTTCTATCTTTAATTTCTATCATTCTAGGACATAGCAGATTGTTGATCGAGCCCTTAAATTGAATCCTAATAGATAGATTTACCGTGCCTATATCTACTCCTTGGCGCATCGCCTTAGTTAGATCTTTATTTTTTAAATTTGCTTCCTTTTCCCATTCCAAACCCCCAATTACAAAAGAAGCCGACTTCTTTAAAAATCTGTAGGTCACTTAGTTTAATGCAATTGGTCCCCCATTAACTGAGTTTCCCATAAAGGGTTTTTATCTTGCCAATTTTTGGCATCAACAATTTTTTTCTTCTTTTCTGGCACGCCCGGTGGGACTTGCTTAGATGAATCTTGTGAGATGGGGTTAGAAATCAAATAGAATAGATAAAAGTGACAGCCAACACTTCCAAACTATTAAACCACATCCAAACAAGAGAAAACAAATAATAGAGAGAATAAAAAATGCAAAACATAAAAGAAAGCACTCCCCATTATGGTTGATTCTTTCTCTTGCTATCCTTCTTCTTGTTATGCAACTCTGCCCTCAATTTGTTGAAACACTTGTGCAAAACCTGCAAATGGTAGCAAGAAAGTTGGAGATAATTAGCTGTTAAGCTGAAAATGGAGAAGGAAGGTTGCTTTTATAGACAACCATTTGAATGGACGGTTGAGATTAATCTTCTAGAAAGATTCCAAGATCAATGGATGAGAATGCATGAGAGAGATGTTACGAAATGGATGGTCGAGATTAAGTCTCAGAAAAGATGCCAAGATCAACGGTCCAAAATTGATGCACCAAAAATATGCCATGCATGGAAAAGCTATGACGCCGGCGGCTATGACGCCTGACAGCTATGACAGACATGCAAGACATGCAGGCTATGATAGAAATGAATGTTATGATAGGGGATTATGACAGAGCATCTTTGACCAAGTGGTGTATAAATAATTTATTATAAATTATTTATTCAAAAATGGAGAGAGTGGAGGAAATTGACAAGTAGAAAATAAATAATTTTCTCAAATTATTTATTTGGAGAAAATGAAAAGAGGAGTATTTAATTAAATTTATCAATTTAATTAAATGGAGAAATGAAAATTAGACTTTAAATAATTAGTTTAGATTAATTATTTAATAGGTTAGGTGGCATGTGATAGTTAAATAATTTTAATAATTATTTAACTATAGAAGAATTAAAAGACCATGAATAGATAAATAATTAATGGTAATTATTTAACTATAGATGAAAGATGACAAAATAATTAAATAAATAATAATTTATTTAACTATTGAAGGAGAGGGAGAAATTAGTGATGCAAGTAAATAATTTTAATTGACAAAGATAGAATAAAGATGAGAAGGTGAATTAATTAAATAATTAAAAATTATTTAATTAATAGAGGAAAAACATAATTGAATAACCAAAATTATTCAATTATCGAAGGACGAGGATGAACAAAAATGACACTTGAAGGCTTAGGACATTTTTATGTGTCTACCAATCTAAAATTAAAGAGGGTGTATGAGCCATCATCATGTTACTAGGTCCCAAACAACGAATAATCTCAATTTTCTAGTACCGCCACTAGGAACAATACAGGCCTCGACCCAACTTGTGAATGTCCCACTTCCTCCGCCCCTTCTGCTAGCCATGTTGACCACTGCTAACAAAAATTATGTGGCATGGGATGCCATAATTCCTCTCATAGCACCAGTAATGCCCGCAGTTTGGGCCTAGAAATCATAAAGCGGGCCTCGCACGAAACCATGACCGACTTCAACACCTAGTTCCACGTAACTTGGCAGAGAATCTAGGCCGCTATCTGCCCACTAGCCAAACTGGCATTCATGTTCTACCTAAAATCCATCAACCCCAATATTTTGATGATGATCCAGTCTCTTGGCGGAACCACGCTACCAAACACATATAGCATCACAGTCAAAGCAGAGAACAATCTGATAGACACTAGGAAGTTACTGCCTTGTCCCACCATGCCTATATTCCCCAAAGTATTAGTTCCTACTCTAGAAGTAGCATCTACCAGTGTGTCTGCACCTCCCTAGTCCATGTACACATATATGAATGCACCATAGAACGTTGCTTCTACATTCGGCTCTTCAAAGGAAGAGATGGTTGAGTTCAAGGAAATGTTTTAGACCATCGTCAACAAAATAATTGTCATCAAGCAAAACCAGGTCGTGCCTCCAAAGCCAAATTATCAGAATTATCAAGGTGGAAGGTCTTCTTACCAACAAAACCAGTTACAAGGAGGCACTCTCACAAGTTCGCAGGCACCATCATCTAGTCAAATAGTACCTATGCCTTCTTTGTTGCAAATTGCTAAATCAAGCTCAAGCAGAGAGCTAACTGTAGGGAAAAACAACCTAGTTGATGACACCAACCCCTAGTGTTTCCCTTGTTACAAATCACATATGCCTTAGAATTGTCCATGCGACAATCTACAATAAAAGGTTGTAGAGCAGCGCAACCAAGGCACAACGTCAGACCATGGAGGTTATGTATATGCCTCTCCACAAATGGAAAATGTAGTGCTTACCGCATAAATGTAGGGTATGTCCTTGGAACAAGAGACAGATATTGCCCCCGATCATGCACTCTTCTCATGGATGAAGAATAAGAGGTAGTGTTCCCAAATGATGCATCCACATAAAAAATCCTACAAGTACAGTCCAACTACAATACTCACTCAAAGAGGAGATTCATGGGTGAACCAATCATCCCTCAAAATAGTCAGTCCTTAGCCCAAAAGTGCTTTTGACTAGATATCCAACACCTTTGCAGTAGTACAATAATGTCTGTCATGAAAGGAAATTTTTATAACCAAAGCTAAGGAGCATAAGCTTCCAAATCCTCCACTATTCAATGTGGTGGAACAATTAAAAAATCATCGGCTAATGTGTCTATGTGGGATATTTTAGCTATTCTGGAATAAAAGACATTGCTACAGAAAGCTCTTCGGGAGGATCCAATCATTGAACCAAAAGAGAAAATGCTCAAAGGAAAGGTTGTTGATCAATCGCCTCTCATCAAATTTCTCACAAATAGCACAAAGGAAGCCCCTGTCAAGGTTAGAGATAAGTCAAAGTTGATACCCTTCTTCCTAACCCTTATTGTGGGAGAGAAATTATTGCACAATGCCATGATTGACTCAGGTGCTAGCACTACAGTCATGCCAAAGTAGATAGTTGAAGCCTTAGGACTTAGCTATGAACCTTTGAAGAGGGGGGTTATGCAACTTGATGGGAATAAAGTCAAAACTGTAGGTGTCATTAAAAACCTCCCCTTTACTCTATTCTCTTGCCCCAACGTCATAGTCCCGAAAGACACTATGATCATAGATTTCCCCCCAATGTTCGACCTCTGCCTATCTTAAGAATTCACTTCAAAAATAGGAGGGTATCTTTCTTTGGACTGGTTGCACTTGATCCTAAGGACCAAGCATGGAGCTAAAATGAAAATAGTGTTTGAAGCTTTGCACTCGGAACATGTGGTCGATGAAGCTATGATCAACTCTGAAGCTTCCCATACCTCTTTCACTAAAGAGGAGACATATTGCACTGAGTTTCTAGAAGATGAAAAAGTGACCAGAAATCAAACCAGTTCAGAGGAAACTCTCTTAAGCAAATGTATAGATGCTGACCCTTTCGGCAACTATCATGCTACCGGGTTGGGCACCTATGTCATCTTCAACGAGGAACAAGAGATCCCAAAATCCATGAAGGAACCCAAGGGCAGTCAAGCCTCAAAGCTATGGACATTGCACTTTTATGGAGCAAGATGCAAAGTGGATGCAAGAGTCGGGATATGTTTGACATCCCCACAAAATGAAAAGACACTTTGTTCTTCCTACTTCTAGTTCGCTTGTTCGAACAATGAAGCTGAATATGAAGGCCTAGTGCAAGGTTTGAACTTTGCAGAGCAGATGGGCATCAAGAAATTGAGGGTGTTTGGAGATTCTAAACTAGTGGGCAACCAAGTCTAAGGGGTTTCCACAGCCAAGAATGTCCACATGAGATCCTACAAACATAGAGTTTGGGACCTAATAGAACGATCTAAATCCTTCAACATTCAGACAGTTCCCAAAGAACAAAATGCTGATGCAGATCACATGGCCGCAATTAGATCTCAATTTGAACCAACCTCTAACCTAATGCATAACAAACACTCTATATGAGTGATAGTCCAACCAATGATTCCAGATGATGATCAAAGCTAGCAAGTGTTTGACAGTGATGAACACATCACCTCATTCATCTGGCATTCAAGTGAGTTTTCCGACCAACTCCAACTAAAGATCGCCAAGGCCTATGACAGTCAAATTATCCAGTTGAAATCCAACAAGCTTCTGAAGGGACTGGTCACTCTCGAAAACCTTTTCGACTGTGACAATGCAAGGAACGACAAGAGGAAGTTTGTAGCAGACAAAAGCGACTATGCTGACCTTAAGGTTGGAGATTGGAGAAAGCTTAAAGTCGAGAATGATGTCCCACACCATGATAAAGAAAGGCTCATCAACTTTTGTAAAAAGTATGGAGTGGTGGCCTGGTCATATGATGACCTCAGGGGATATGATCTCGATATCATCCAGCATACAATAGAGCTAACATAAGGTGCAAAACTAGTCCACCAAAAATAGAGGCCAGTGAATCCCAAGATTGAAGTGCTAATGGCACAGAAGCTAACAAAGCTAATCCATTCATGGATTGTTTTCTCAATCAAACATAGCACATGGCTATCCAACCTGGTGCCAATCTGAAAGAAGAAAAAATACATCCGCTTATGTGTTGACTTTCGGGACCTGAATAGAGCATCCTTAAAGGACCACTACCCGCTACCCTCTATGGAGACAATCTTGCAAATAGTGGCAGGATCAAAAATGTTTTCTTTGTTGGACGACTTCTCTAGTTACAATCAGATCCAAGTGAGAGAAGAGGATCAACACAAGACAACATTCACTACCAAGTGGGAAATGTTCACATATGCTAAGATGCCTTTCGACCTCTTGAATGCAGGAGCCACCTTCCAGCAGGCCATGGATATTGCTTTTAGTGAGCTAATCAACAAGATCATCTTGATCTATTTAGATGATCTCACTGTGTTCTCTAAGTCCAAGGATGATCATTTCAATCACCTTGAGATGGTTTTTTAAAAATTCGAGGAGTTTGGGGTATCCCTAAACCTGAAAAAATGTGTCTTTGGAGTACCACAAAGCTATTGGGAAACGTAGTGTCCAAAGAAGGAATTTCAATTGATCTCAAGTGGGTGAAAGCAATCAAAAAGCTTCCCCTTTCGGTCAATAAGAAAGGCATCCAGTATTTCTTGGAAAAGGTTAACTTTGTAAGCATATTTATTTATGATTTTGCGGGAATAATTAGGCCAATCACCCTAATGTTGAAAAAGGATCAATTATTGAAATGGACAAGCAAGAGAAGCCTTCGAAAAGGTTAAGGATGCTATTTCCTCGACTCCTGTATTGGTCAATCCAAACTTATCAAATGACTTCATAATCTATGTATTTAGTAGCAAGTCAAGCCTTGCTACTGTCTTAACTTAGAAAGATGATGAAGGTAAGGGAGAACACCTGATAGCATTCCACCCCCAGACCTTGAAGGAATATGAGATGAATTACAAATTCATCGAGAGGCAAGCGTTTGCAATAGTAAAGGGACTCAAGAAGTTCCACCACCTAATATCTTGCAATAAGGTGATTTTTTATGTCGTGCATTCTAGTGTGCAAGAATACATCATGAAAGGAGAGATCACCAAAAAAAGGGCTAATTGGATCACCAAGATCCTTGAATATGACATTGAGGTCAAGCCTACAAATACTATATGGGGAAGAGGATTGTGCGAATATTTGGCGCACGATGAAGAAATGGTGACTGAAGAAGAGCAACCAAAGTTAGTTTTGACAAATGAGTTAGAGTCTGAAGGCTACAGGTTGGCGGACAAAGTGAGATTTATGCATACTGGAAAATATCTGTCAAGCCTTCCTTCTTAGAAGAAAAGATTCTACCGCTTGCAGAATAGTGGATATGCGCTCATCCAAGGGATCCTGTTCAAAAGGAATTTCAACAACATTTTATTGTAGTGTGTCACCATTGAACAAGTAAAAAGAATCCTCGACACTTTCCATAGTAGTGTTGCAGGCGAACACTTCTCTGCTAAGACCACCGCCATCAAAATCATGTGCGTCGGGTACTTCTAGTCGATGTTATTCAATGACTCCTATTCATTGGTTAAAGCTTGCAAGGAATGCTAATTCTTCGCAAGAAGAAGGAAAATTTTTGTAATGCCTCTCAACCTGATAGTGGTTGATGAGCCATTTGCGCAATGGGGCCTTTACTTCATTGGAATGATCAATCTTGCCTCCAACGTCAGACACAAGTAGATTCTAACGACAAAAAACTACTTGACTAGGTGGACCAAAGCCATGCCACTAAAGAATCCAACAAACTCAAAGATAGTGGACTACCTTGAGGAACTGGTGACAACATTTGGCCCACCTAAAATGATCGTCTCTAACAATTCCAAGGTCTTCCTAGGCTCTAAGGTATGTCAATTCACACTTTCACATGGCATTTTCCTAAAAACTTCATCAAACTACTACCCGTAAGGGAACAACCTGGCCGAGTTGACGAACAAGAATCTGGTCTAACTCCTCAAAAGGATTGGGTCAGAGAACTAAAAGGAATGGCATAAAAACCTTTGGGCAGTGCTCTGGGAAAATCACATAACTCCTAAGCAAGTTCTCAAGACTTTGCCATACGAGCTAGTATATGGGAAGGAAGCACCATTGCCTATCTCCATTGAGATTTTGGCATTGTAATTGCTCAAATCTCTTGAGGTAGAGCAAATCGGTGCCATGGAGGTTCAGCTGGCCAAGTTGTTAGAAGCGCAAGAGAATAGGAAAAAGTCCTTAACAGCGATGACTAACCGCCAGCAAGTGGTTAAACGGTGGTTTGATAAGAAAGTGTCCAACCAGGGTCTAAAATGTGGGGACCTAGTGCTAAAATTTAATGAGAGGCAACCAGGTCAGCATGGAAAGTTTGACAACCTTTGGGAAGGATCATTCAAAATAATTCGATACAAAGAACACAATGCATTCGAGTTAGAAAATATGGAGCAAGATGCATTGGGAATTCTGATCAATGGAATTCACCTTAAAATATTTAATTAAGCTTGTGTATCCTACCATGTAAATATGTTGCTAGTGTGTTTTTCTTTTTCTTTCCCTTTCGTTTTGTTGGCTGGTCTTTTAATTAATTCTTTGGTTCAAGAAGCAGAAGCGAGTAACCCATTAGTGCAAAAGAGTAGGGAAGGCAAATTTGCATCTCAAAAGGGAATACAAATGAAACACATATGCAGGAAAAGAAATGATAATCCACATTGCATAACAATAAGAAAATGAGACAAGATGATTATATAAAGCTATATTTCATTATATTTATATACTTTGCTAAATATAAGTATCAAAATGGCTTAGAGGCCATTCTTTGTAGAGTATATATCTATATATTTTTGTATCTTCTTTATATGGCTACTATAAGGCCTTTTCTAGGCATATATACAAAAAATAGACTAACGGACTTGAGTTTTTGAAACATAAAGAGGAATCTTCAATCCATGGCATGTGCGGCAACAATGGAGGCCTCGACAACAGTGTCCACAATTTCTTCATTGGTAGGGGAACCAACAACAACAACTTCCATGGGAGCAATAGCAAGCGGCAGAGGGAGTACTAGGTTCTTGAAGTCTGTGTATCGGCCAATGTCATAAAATGGCACCATGTTGTATAGGCAGAAGAGGAAGTGACAAGCACGGGTAACCTTCTGGCGATGTTCTTCCTACGACTGGAGTCGAAAACCACTCAAGAACGACAACCACGATATGAACGCATCTTCTTCAATGAACTTATGGAGGTCACTCATAGTTGGAATACCTCCACCAAATGCAACATTTGCTACCACCTCTTTGAGGTCGTTCAGGTATTTCTTTGGAAAGATCTCTTTTACCAGGTAGAGAATGAGTGGCTTGGGAATCTGGATATCGAGCATTGATGCTACAAAGTGATAGCACACATCAGTGTTAACTCTATACCTATCCTCATATTTAAGGAAATCCCTTCCTAGAACCCATTTTATCACTATGATGGCCAAGGAGTGCTTGTTTTTGGTCATCCTCTTAAGGTACCTAGTCAAAATCTTGCCCAGAAAAGTCATTTGGGATTTATGAGAGACCAGCCTAATTGGGGTATTCATGGTGACAAGCTCTATATGAATTTCAAACAAAATCCCTATGCAAATCACCTAAGTCTACACTCTATGCAAATACTACTCAAACTGCCAACGTTGAATGCTAAGCCAATCACCTATTACCTATTCTACTAAAATTTCTAAGTGTGATTTTCACTATTTCCTAAGTGCCTATTTATAGAAATGGCCAGGATAAACATGGTAATTTGCATACCATGAGCATGAGGTTAATCAAGTACCATCTCGAAATTTGCACCAAGGCTCACTCGAATTTCCCACCCATTTGCATCTGCAAGGTACAATTTACTGTGTGAGGATTAGTATGAGCTAATTAATTAGCATAATTTGGTGGCACTCATTGGTGGTGGTCCATAAGGCTAAATGTTGAGGTGTTATTTTGCAAGCGTGTCTCAAACTCCAAAAAAAGAACACATATCTTTTTAGGCACTTATGACATATTTTGGCTTAATCATTTTGTTTGGGATATTAATTGCCACGACATACAGTGCCTAAGCTACCTTCAAATTGTCGGCTCAAGTTCGAATAAATCACGCTAGAGTACATCATTCCTAAGGGTCATTATGAGTTTTTGTCATTTCAAAATGACAAGTAATTCACTTAACACATGAAAATAACTAGCATGCCAAATTTAATGCAAGTAGGTGAGCGTTGTTGGCCACCCAAAGAAGGAAATAGCTAAGTGTCATATGCAAAAAAAATTGTATTATGAATTCTTTTCAAAAATGTTTCCTAGAGCAAAAGAAATTTTAGGTGCAACCAGAGCCGAGGTAAATCGTAGAAAGTTTGAGTTAAGTAGAAAACTCTAGCAAAACAAGAAATGGCAGAGAGTTCTCAAATAGAAGTACGAGTAGAGGCCTAAGGAGAAGAAACACAGAGCTTGTTTAATGATATGCATAGAGAATCAACCATCTATGTCTTTGAAAACATTTCTTATGCTTTGCCTGGTATACTAGAGAAGCTAGAATGGGTAAATACGCGGGTTCTGGAGAAGCCCAAAAATTGCAGGGATCAAAGCCAAATCAAGGAGGATTGGGATAATATTCATGATCCCATCCTTGCAAAAAACCCTAATAATTTGAGGGAGGCGGCCTGTGAAATAATGAAGGTATCCTCTAGCCTGAAGTCATTGTTGCAGAAGCTATGGTACAGTGGACTCCAACAATATATGATCCCATTTGTTCACTATTGCCCAGAACTGGTCGATGTAACCATCAAACATTTCAACTCACGTACCAACACCATTGAGGGTCAAAGATTAAAGGTTAATATCTATCCAAAAGCTATCTGGAATATGTTGTGCATCCCTAATCCCGACTCTAGACAAGAAGAGGTTGAGTCATTTCAACCCAACAAAGGGAGAGGCAATATGGAAAGGCATGAAAAAGGCTCAGGAATTTTATAACCAAGAAACCAAAAGGCTTGCAAAAGATCATCAAAATCCACTAAAGATTCTGACGCCACTCATCACCTTCCCCCTAGACATGCAAGATGCATTCTCAATGTTGGCATTTGTTTGTGGCTTGGATGTTGATAAGGAGGTGCACAAGTTTTAGTTGGGTTCGAGGTTTCAGTTTCACAAGCAACATACCTTTTTCTAGTATGATTTTGCAGAATACCTTGTTGATGAAATGCTAGGGAAAATCAGGGATTACCCAAACACAACAGAGGTTCAGGTTTCCTTCCTTCCTTGCTCACATATTTTTGCACCAGAACCCTAATTTCTTTAAGAAATATATGAAATTGTGTATTTTTGATGAGTTGGGAAAAAGAAAGCCAATTTCTGTATGGACTTCTCTCCTCTCTGCTACCTATGACTATTATGCATTTTCAGATTATTTCTTGACTCCGATCTTGCAATATTTAAAAGGGGATGATGGTTTCAATTGACTCACCAAGGAGTAGACTACATATATGTAGAACTTCACTCTGAAATGTGACTAGTTTCTCAGAGTGGATTTCACATTCATCTGGCTGCGTTATTTCACCAGAGAACCATTTCACCTTCCGACATGTGTCATGAATCAGGTGCTAGCCCTCGAAATGTTCTGACAAGTATCCTTTATTGACTATAAATTTTATGGAGGGAAGGCCAAAAAGAGGGGATTCTTCGGCTGTTCGCAAACCTTCAAAACGGTGGTCATGAACAAGAAACAGATGCATGACTTGTTGGAGGATAAGCTAGCTCATCTCGAGTTGGTAATTATTTACGATAATTGGGATTACAACCCTAAAAATGATGCCACGAATGAATTTTTCAAGGTAATGCACTGCCCGCGACCTTACTGGGAAAAGACGAGGAACTCATTGAAAGATTTGGATAATCTACTAGTTAATTTAATCCACATTCCTATAAAGGATAGTAGGCCACCATGGCACAAGTTCTACTTCCCCTCGACGATATATGATGAGAAGCAAAAAATGGGAGCCATCCTATACAACAAGTTACAACAAGGAGAAGAATGGATTGTGGAAAGAATTAGAGCCTTCTGGGTGTATTGCCAAGAAACCGAACAATTTGATGCCTCGTATGGAAGTGTCAAGTCAGATGACCAATTTGATCAGCTGTGGGATGATGAGCATCTAGATTATGACCCAAGTGCTGATAAGGATGATGACCCTGATGAGGAGTCTAAAGAGCCTATCGGGAAAGGAAAAGAGCAAGAATCAAAAGTATTATCGGCCTCTACTTAGCAAAAGAGAAAGGCAATGGGGTCGCAACCTAGCTGGGTTATTTCAAATGTAAGGTTGAACCTATCAAGAGCTTCACAGACACTCACCTGGCTCGCCACAAGAACAAGAATGACTCAACAATAGTTGTCGTAGCGATGCACACCCTGCCCGCCAAACGATAGTGCATAGAAGCAATTGTTGGGGAAAGTTCACAAGAACTCGCTGCAAGCTAGGTGCTCGCAACAAGCTAGGAGATTGAAGTAAGTGAGGAGGTCATGGTGAGCCAGGAACCACAATCATCTAATCAATAGGTAATATTGTCCCCTTCTTCTCTTGCTTTTCAATCTTTAGTATCCCCTGCTATCTCCATGACGCCCATCATGACAAGTGTTGACCCTCCCTTTTCCACCTCTACCACAATGGTCCTGGGAGGTTTCTCTTAGTACTCCAATATGACACCATTTATCTTGATGCCTCTGTAGACCCTTACAATTTCTGCCACTACCCAATCCACTCTCGCCTCTCATTTTGAAAGCATAGCTACTATTGACACCCCTCCTGCTACTACTATGTCGAGCACAACCTTGTTCACCCAACAGTTGGAGTCTGCCATGAGCCCATAATCACCACAACAGTATATGAGTACTCCTATTAGTTCACAAATTGGGTTTTGGCATGTCCCTCATTTCTCCTTGTAGACAATTAATCTCCCAAAAAAGAGAACCCAGGCCACCACCCTCACATTCCCTTTTGTCGTGCCTCTCGGTGCACCTTTCGCAGGCAAGATAGTTCAATCACCAGCCTAATTCATAGCTCAGGGTGATGCTACAAAGGAAGTGCGGGCTCTTAGAATGCAAAAGAAAAGGGCTAAGGATGAAAGGAAGTCGGCAGAGCTAAAAGTGTACACTGTTTACAAGGAAGCTTAGATTGTGATCCATTTCACAACCATGCATTTGAACGTCGGCAAACCACATGGGGAGATGCATCTCGATGATTACTACATGTTCGCCATGGGATTGGATCTAAGCATAGCCCGACCACAAGACAAGGTTGAACTCATGGAAAAAAAATAGTGGGTGGTGACCACAGACTTCCTCAAGTCTGGTTGCCAACTAAAAAAGAAAGGGGAGGAGTTGAAGCTTGTAAAAGATAGGGTCAAGTTCCTGCAAGCAAAGGAAAAGGTGATGGAGGAAGATGTTGCGTGCTTATCAGAAAAACAACAAGTAGTGGAGGTGGAGCAAAACAAGCTTCGAGAGGAACTTTCCAAGTTCCAATCTGTCAACCCCGCCCTGGTTGATGTGTTGTAGAAAAGGAACCTGGACTATCAGAGCTGGTTAAATCTAGCAGAGCAGGCGGTGCAACAAAAGGAGAAAGAGTTTGAACAACAATGTACTTAATTTGAGCAAAAGATGCAAGAGAAGGAGGTAGACTTTGGGGCCCAAAATGCCAAATTGGAAAAGGAGCTTCAAGAGATGAAGCTTTCTCTTGAATCAGAGTCAATAAACAAGAGTTGGGCCGAGGAAAACTGGTCCAAAGAGCTAAGTAACATCGAGGAACAACTTGAATCCACAAACAAGAGAATTGCAGAATTAATAGAGGATGTTAGCTCAAAGGATGCAAAAATTGCCCTGCTAAGGAGTGTCCCCCAAGGCCTTGTTGCTAAGCCGAACCTCATTCCAGTAGCTCAATAGCTATATATTTCATACTGGGAAAAGGTCAAGGCCTTCTGCCTGACATTATAGCTAAATCTCTGATTCATGTCGGGGGCAACAAAATTAAGTAGGGATACTTGTGAAACAATTGAGCAAGTCTCGCAGTTCATTGAGGAAAGGGTTCCTAAGGTGAAAGGTTTGCTAAGTAAGCTATACATGGTCTCTAATGAAGACTTAACAAAGGAAAGAATCGAGGATTGAAAGGTTGCTACCAAGATGGTGAACAAATTCATCCACTGCCACTTGACCATCCTTTGTGCTAATGCATGTGCAACTACTTTGAACCGAACTTTGGATAGCATGCGGGAAAATTTCTCCTAGCTAATTGAGATGGGCATGCCATCTTCGTTTCTTGAAGATGAGTCAATCACCACGGCAGAGAAAATTGCAGCAAAGATTGAAGAGAAGGAATAGGACCCAACCACTTTCTAGGGTTTCAACCAACCTTTGACTGCAACAAATATCGAAGGTGTCATTCATTTGATTGCGCGACTACTCTTCCAATGTGAGTCTAGGGTTGATTTACCTACGGTGTTTCCTTATAAAGAAATGATAAACCTAAGTGGAGCACAAGAGAATCTGTGTGACATATCGAGACCATCTGAGGTCGACTGGTTGCCTCTGTAGGCAGCTCTTTCTAAACTCTGACTCTGTTGCCCTATAGATAAGGCTCTAGTCTGAAGCCAGAGAAAATTTTGGGTTCCTCGTTCCGCAGGTAAAACGTCCCTGATAGTCGCCAAAAGCTGTGAATATGAAATTCATCGAGCTCCCTTTGGGTTTTATTTTTGCTAAGTACCGACCGAGGCCTCAACTTTTGAACGTCATCAACCCCTTTTGATGAACATCGCCAACTTCCTCCACATGTTTGCTCAATGCTCTCCAAAGAGATTCTCCCCTTTGCTTTTCAAACCGACCCCCACCATCCTGCCACGTGTCTACATCGCGGGCTATTTATTGTTGCTTCCCTTTAATTTTGAGTCGGGCCCCATCTGCATGCCATGTAGCCAACACGTGCATTTACTTTGGCGGACCCCACAGTCGACATTGATAAAAAGGGACACTTCCGCATGTCTTCCTAGTGCAAGCTTTCAGAAAGGAGGGGAAGGAATGAACTACGAGTTGTGCCATGTTGCCACTTGTCTCCTTTGCAGGGACTTCATCAAAGGGAAAGAATGGAGTGAACGCCAAGCTGCAATATGCTACCCTATGTTCTAACTGCCTCCACTGGGAGGTGACACTTGTATGCACAGGGTATGTCGGGACCATTGCCATCATTTGCAAGGGATGCATCTAGCCATGGAGCAACCACATGTTATGGCCTGAATCTTTTTTGTTACAACAACCAAGGGGAATCATTGTTGCTACATCATTGCTCAGGATGTTGAATCTTGTATGTTACAAGCTCGCCTGGCGGTGGATTGTTGGCTATATATACTGCTTCTTACATCAGAAAACTTGTTCCAAGAAGATACAAAAATTTTAGAAAAGACATAAGGCCTTTCTATTGTTTTTAGATTATTGCAAAAGGAACTTACAGACTCTGCCCTTGTTCGGCCTTTTTATTTTCTTAAGCTATTTGATAAACTTTATACTATGCCATTATTGTTTTGAATGATTCATTTGCAGAACTTCTATGATTTTAATGCAAGTTTGTTGGTTTAGATTATGTCTTTGACTCCTCTTTTTAGTGAATACGTATGAAAATTATTTTATGTCATTGAATGAATTATTTAGGCTTTTATCTTTAATTTATGTCATTCTAGGACATAGCAGATTGCTAATCAGTCCCTTATATTGAATCCCAATAGATAGATTTACGGTGCCTATATCTACTCCTTAGCGCATCACCTTAATTAGATCTTTATTTTTAAAATCTGCTTCTTTTTCCCATTCCAAACCCCCAATTATAGAAGAAGTTGGTTTCTTTAAAAATCTGAAGGTCACTCAGTTTAGCGCAATTGGTCCCCCATTAACTGAGTTTTCGATAAAGGGTTGTTATCTTGCCAATTTTTGGTATCAACAATATGCTTTTTGTGGTGCATGTATTTATGCTTGCTATGGCTCACTCTCATATGAATCATGTAGTATGTATACTCATGTTATGAATATGTAATGTACGTGTATGTGTATATGTTCATAAATACACATACACACATAAATATATGTACACAATGTCTAACAAACCCTAAAAGAACCAAATACCAGTTTAATAAAATATTCAATAGTGAATAAGTGATATGTAGTTGCATGATAGCTACTTGAAGTATATCGTTCATGAAATATAATTGTTGGTCTTTTTCAAATCATAATCATAAGACCATGAAGTCACCATAAAGAGACTTAACTGATATTTTTTAAGAAGCCAACAATCTAAGTTGAGCTCACTTGTCATAAATATATAAAAAATGAATTGTTTTTCTTTTTAATATCCCCATTATTTGAACCAATATCCATGTCTTATTGATTTTATAAAGCTTATTCAATTCAATTAGTTATCTATTAATTTATGTTGTTCATAAATAACTTAACTAGTCTATTTGGTTAAATATCAATTATGTTGTTTATAAAGAACTTAACCAAACACTAAGATTAAGTATTATTATGTTGTTCACATTTAGCCTATTCACCATATAGAAATGCAATATATATTGTTGCCACTAATTTCTGGGATGAACTAGTTAATTAGATGAAAGTATATTCATGATAGTAAGTAAACTTGTCCATAAGTTAATATAGAACTCGACCTTGAAGTTTAAAATGTTGATGGGTATAAATACTCTCTTTTATCTATCTTATAATAAGTTTGCTCTATCAATGAACTTTTATCTCTCTTTTTTGACTATAAGTAAGGTTGCTACAGTAATATATCAGTGGATAAAATGTATAAATGGCTTACTCTATCATTGTATAAATCATATATAAATATGTAGTGTATGTGTATGTGTACGTGTACATGTACATGTATGTGTATGTATATGTGTATGTGTATGTGTAAACATATACAAAAACATACATACATAATGTGTAGCATAAATCATAGTATTGTTCATTACTTACAAAACAAAAAAGGTTTGGTTTGATAGTTGAACATGTTAAATAATAGTGGAGTCTACTCTATGAAAGAAAATAAATAGCATAAGAAAATTGAATTCTTTTTTGTGAGATATAGATTTTTAGTTATGTTTATGGTTATTGTTTGACATATTATTGAAACTATGTATATTTCAATTTAAGTTTTAGATGTTATAAGAGGTTCTTGGGTTAAAATATTCCTATTTGGGCTTATACAAGTATAGTGTTATAAGCTCATTTTCTAGTTCTAAAAATTCTCTCCACATGTGTTGTAGTAAGTTATTTTTACCTAAGAAAACATGTTTGATAAATAGTTCCATATCTTTCTTGTAAAAACATTCTTGATAGAGCCCAATGACTTTTTCAAACTTATTTTCCTTTCTTACCTATATACACTTGATTACATCACATAGCAACCCTAATTTAGGGAGTTTGCTAAAGGTCGAGATGGAAAGAATGGTGGCCTAAGCATATTCATCTCTAAGATAGCTAACCATAATATTACCAATCATTTTACTTCCCATGGACAAAACAATTATAGAGAGGAATAAATGTATCATATCTTCATCATGTATGTGCCCAACAATTATCCTCTATGTTGACCACTCTTGATCGCTTCCTCAATTAAAATATCTTCAATATTGAAATCCCTTCGTAGTTGTGTAGAAACATCTTCTTGGGTGTATGGGAATTTGTAGTTAGGGATATTAATGTAATCCATCTTGGCTTGATAGTTTTTCCTAGTATTTTTAATAATTATTCTTGATCAGTGTCCTTATGTTTCCTTTGATATTTTGTAGTTTGTTTTCATGTATGCAATCAGATCGATTAGTACCCAAGGTAATCTTTGGATCAAACCTTATGATCATTGTTTTGAGTTTTTTATTACAAGCCCACTATGTCAAAGCTCCAAATGGTCATTTCATGTCTCTCTTGCTAGCATCGGATATATACTTAAGATATCAACCAAATCCCCCACTCCCTAATTATGTTAGATATCATGGAGATATTTGCTTGATATATTGCATGATTGGATAGGTAGTTTGTTGATTTGTTAGCTTCTCTATATGTGTTCCTAATCGTGTACTCACCTATCTTTCCAAGTAGTGTGTGTATCTTCTCCACCCACATTTATAATCTCTAATTTAGTAATTTCTTAGTTACTATAGCCCAAACAATTATCAATGAGTTTCATTGTATATCAATGGACTTGAGTCCCTTGTCAACACACATTTTGAGTTCTTCATGTGATGCAACAAATTTTGCTACATTATTGGTACCATTATGTAACTTGACAACACCATCCTAGCACATATAACCTTTATCATCTTGGATTATGAAGCCTACCCTCGAAGCTAAAAGGTTCCCTCTCACAATACCATCAAAGTTTTGTTTTAGTCATCCACGAGGGGGAAGAAACCATTTGGTCATTCTACATTTGTATTTTTCATATTCATTGGATACATGATTGGGTGATACTTTTAGGAGTGGCCAAGTAGAAAAGATGTTGCTATTCCAACATGAGAAAGTCCATTTTTTCTTTTTCTACACCCTCATGTTTTGATGTTCACTGATGGCGATCTCAATTTTATTAATTTTCTTGTGTTCATTTTTTTACTGTTCCTTCGAAATATGCCAAATAATCAAAGCTAGTGTGGATGCCCAAAGGTTAGCCCATAAAGTGTTTTTGTGTAATCTTGACCAACTCTAGAAGAGTGAGAATATTGTGGATGGTAGGGGGGATTTCCATTGTATTTTTTTAGAAATAAATACCAACATTATGAAGCCATTTATTAGTGTAATAGTAGGTGATCCACATTCTCTTCATTGACTTTACATAGTGGGAATTGGTGAGACCCAAAAATGCCTAGTTTCTATAGATAATCAATAGTTATAATTTTAGTGTGAAGTGTAGCCCATGTGAAAGTCCCTGCTTTAGGTAGTACATTGGGTCCCTAACATAGGTCTATGATCCATCCATTTGTTTAGTTCTTCTTGTTCTATATTTTCATAACCTATTTTAGTGGTATATTTTCCAATTTTGGCATTGCACCATGGCAGCTCATCATCCTTTTTTGAAAGTATTATCATTCTATATGAAAGCTCTCCTTTCATAATTTTACTTATCAAATTAGAAAGGAGTTCAAAAAAATTCCATTTCAATGCATTTACCGCATTTGTGTTTGAAATAATCATATAATCTCTCACCTTTTCCCATATTCTTTTATCATTGCTTCGATGGCTTCTTTAATGCTAGGGATATCTGATAGTGGTACATACCCATTCCATGAATCATGTCAAAATGAGGTTGTGGTTCCATTATTGATTTTCCATGTTAGATGATCTATTATGATTATTTTGGATTTCATCAAGAAATTCCATAGTTGTGATCTTGTGGGGGGTTGGCTATTTAAATATGTGTTTTGGATCATTATTATCCAAGTATTTTGCTTTGAGGATTTGACACCATAGAGCATTTGGATTTTCAAACATCCTGCATGATAGCTTTACCTCTAGAGCTAGGTTTTGTTTGTGTATATCTTTGATGGTAGAACCACTATATTTTTTTCTTGTTTAACCATCTCCTAGGCTATGAGTGAGATGAATTTCATCTCATTTGAGCCTTCCCACATAAATATTCTTTAGATCTTGTTGAATTATTTCTTTGCCTTAGTAGTTAGGTTGATATAAGAGAACTTGTATATATGGGTATGGCCACAATAACAACTTTGATCATGGTGATTCTTCTTACAAGAGTCAACCATTGACCCTTGCATGCCACAATTTTTTCCTTGTGTTTATCAATGGTTTTCAACCAATGGCTTGATTGAATCATCTTGTTGAAGAGAGGTATCCCCAAATACAAGCTCAGAAGGGAATCAATGACAAAC
This sequence comes from Sequoia sempervirens, assembly GCA_007258455.2. Classification (NCBI taxonomy): domain Eukaryota; kingdom Viridiplantae; phylum Streptophyta; class Pinopsida; order Cupressales; family Cupressaceae; genus Sequoia; species Sequoia sempervirens. Next base: position 18,836 of record VDFB02013852.1, on the reverse strand, counting down.
CCAAGTGTGAGGCTATTTCACATTATGCATATATTATATGTTGAAGAAATATATTTATAACTTTTCATGGTTGATGGACTGTCTAGAGAATCTTATGTATTCCTCTAAGTTGTTTATATAACCTTTTTTTCCCCTGTCATAGGTAATCCATACAAGAGGGCATCTTGCACAAAGAGTTGATGGGTGAGAGTCAAGATGTTGTTGGAGATTGATATGCCTTTCCATTGCCATGTCACAATTTTATGAGCAATCCCCCTACTGAGAGCATATTTCATGATTACATATAGAAATTGAGAGAGAGGATCTCCCTGCCTTATGCCTCACGTCCCATTAAAAAAACCACATGGAGAACCATTGATCGACATGAAGTATTACATAGTGGATATGCAAGCAAACACCTATTTTAGCCATTTTTTGGTTGAACCCAAACCTTTCTCAGATATTTATGAGGAATCTCCATCTTACCCTATCATATACTTTATTGATATTGATTTTTAAAACTATAACCTTAAAATTATATTTTGATGGAGTGAATAGCTTCATGTGCTATGATGATTCTATCAAAAATATTCCTACCCTCTATGAAGTTTCTTTATTCTTGGGATATAAGTGTTGGAAGAAGAATATTTAGCCGATTCACCATTTGAATCTCACCATCTAAATTATGTTACATAATGATATGGGTCTAAAATTAAAAAAGGCTAAGTAGCTAGCTTTTTTTGGGATTAACACTATATTTGTGGTGTTTAGGTACTTAAGGATTTTTTTCCTAATTTTCATGATTCCTCCATAAATTTACATATGTCTCTTCCCATGGAATTTCAGCAACCTTGGTAGAAATATGTTGAGAATCCATCTAACTTGAGGGATTTATCTAGGTGCATTTGGAAGAGGGCCACTTTCACTTGATCAATTGAGACCTAGGAGTCAAGGAACTCGTTGTCTGCATCTTTGATGATTTGAGGAATAGTCTCCAAAAAATTATTATTCAGGGGTTCCACCTCATTTTCTCATGTCATTAAATTACTAAGGGTGATCCCATAATATTGGTTTACAATTCCCTTCATGAAGGAAAATTACAAAAACGCTCCCAAAAACAAAAATTCATTTTTTTTGGGTTCGCTCGAACACCCCCTTTGATCGAACCCCTTTTTGAAGCCATGTTCGCTCAAACCCCTTTTGGTGGGTTTTTTCTTACGAAATCAAGGGAAAATGACAAAAAAGGGGGGTTCGAGTGAACCCCCCTTTTTGCCCTTCTCCCCCTCCGCTAGCAATTTTCTACAAAATTTTGTCTTTCTAAGCTTGGGTTGAAGATGAAAATAGAATTGACTTCACAGACCCAACTAGCTGATGGTAGTCCTCAAAAAAAGTTATCCATCAAATATAATTTTAATATATTTTGGTTTTATTATGTTTTTTTAGTTTAATTAAATATAGGGTTTTCACCGTAAATCAAGCTCTCTATTCTGCACATGTAGAAAAATAGTAGATTATGAAAAAAAATCTAAAAAATATGTTCATGCTAGGTATTGATGTCCTTGATCGAACAAAAAGAAAATAATTTTGATACATACAAAAAAGTTATGTTGTATACGGTTCGCCTATGTTTAAATTGTAATTGGTTTGACTTCAAAAATTAATTAAGAAAAAAAATCCAATAAAATACTATAAAACCAAACAAACATGCACTAGATATCATTGTTATAAATTTAAATTCGAAAAAAATGTATTATTATCCTTCATAGAAAAAAAATTATGTTGTATACAGTGAACATCACTATTTAAAAATGGTGTTTACTGTTAAAAAATAGTTTTCAAAGGAGATGGAAAAATGAATGCAATCTTATTCCATTTTTTTTTTAAAAAATATATTTAGAATCTACAAACAAAATTTCACAAATCACTAGTTTGCATCATCTTTAAATTCCTCATGGTTTAGCAGCTATAGGTGCCTAAAAGTGAAGATTTAGTTAAAAAAAATCAATTCAATGTCCAGTTTGGCCAAAAATTGTAAACCACTATTATGTGATCACCCCTAAAGAAGCATATTTCTTCATTATGTATTTCTTGACTTTCATTCAAGATCGCTCCATCACTTGTGGCGATTTGAGAAATTTTGTTATGTCATCTTTTGATCTTCGTGGAGTTATGAAAAACTTTAGTATTCGAGTCTTTGTCCTCTAGCTAAGTTTCCCTTGAATTGGAACACCAATAACATTCTCCCCTTACTAGTATCTCATTGTGTTCTACTAGCAGTGAGTTCTCTTTTGCATAGTCATCTTGAACACATGCTCATTATAATTATCTTCTCATTCAAAGCTTCCAATTATGTTTCTATCATTTCCTTCTCTTGAAATATTTTTTTGAAGGATTCTTTGTTCCATGCTTTTATTTTTTCATTTGTGAGTTGTACTCTTTTATTGAATATATACATATGTGAGTCATAAATAGTCTATGGTTATTTCCACCATATCTCCAACAAACCCATTCAAAAAGGTTGAGTAGTTAGGTTTTTGGGGATTAACACTATATTTGTGGTGTTCAAGTCCTTTAGGATTTCCTCCATAAATTTTCATATGTCCCTTCCCATGAAATTCCAACAAGCTTGGTAGAAATATCTCAAGAATCCATCTGACCCAAGTGCTTTTGTCTAGGTGCATTTGGAAGAGGGCCACTTTCACTTGATCAATCGAGGCCTAGGAGTCAAGGAAATTGTTATCTACATATTAGATGGATTGAGGAATAGTCTCTAGAAGACTATTATTCAGGGGTTCCGCCTCATTTTCTACTATCAGTAAATTGCTAAAGAAGTATATTCCTTCATTTTTTATCTCTTGACTTTCAGTCAAGATTGCTCCATTACTTGTGGTGATTTGAGAAATTTTATTTTGTCTTCTTCTAATCTTCATGGAGATATGAAAAAATTGGTATTCAAGTTTTGTCCTCTAACTAGGTTTCCCTTAAAATGGAACATCGATAGCATTCTTCCCTTGCCAATATCTTATTGTGTTTTGTTAGTAGTGAGTTATCTTTTGTATATTCATCTTGAAACATGCCTGTTGCAACTATCTTCTCATTCAAATCTTCCAATTATGTTTCTATCATCTCCTTCTCTTGAAATATGTTTGTGAAGGATGCTTTGTTCCATGCTTTCAATTTTTCCTTTAAGATTTATAGTTTTTTGTTGCATATATACATATGTGAGTTGTAATTATTCTATGTTTTTTTCCACCATATCTCCAACAAACCCATTAGCTCCTATAAAGGAGAAAAGGGTGAACCATAGATTTTGTGTAAGCCTAGGGTTGCTTTTGTGGGACCCTTTTCCAAGTTACATTCAAATGTGGATCAACAAGGTGAATAGACTGAATATCAACCATAAAGGTGAGCTAATCAAACCTAGATATACACTCTTAGGGTATTGAAGATGGATCATAAATAATTTGGAATGATTAAGCTAACTGAGCTATATCACCTAATATGAAAAATGCAATATCCAGAAGATGAACAAAGTGAAACAGTAATTTGCAAGTGGATTTGGGAAGTGTCAGGTGATGTGTACTTATCACCAAAATTTGGATCTCACATGCAAAGGAGGACTCAGACACTTAGGGGAATATGGGTCCCTGATAAGGGTCCTAAAACTCTTTTGGGGTTCATCTAATGCTATATATGATCCTCTATTTCCTAGTTGCAGAGTTGTCCGAGTGTCATCAGTAAAGTTTGTAATTGAGTTTTTGTAGCTTGACAGCTTTTAGGGATTTGAATGTAACAATGGAGAATTTTCCTTCAATCCTTCTTCAATATTGTTCAAACCTAAGATCTACAATGAACACAAAGAGAGGAAATATTGGTCCATTTAGGGGCTTGCCTTAGTCAAACCCCTTGTAAGTGTTTTCACTTCCTTAATGGCAATGTTAATGATAGGAATGATAATTGAAAGGAAGGAATGATGAAACCACAAAATGCTGCAACTCGCCACCCTTGAATGACTTCCTTAAAGGACTAAAGTCATCCACATCACCTCAAGGATTTGGATCTTTCTTGTTTGACTGCTTGAATGCTTGGAGACCTACAACAAAGGTTAGCCTTCACAAAACATGAACACACAAACTTTGACATGATGTTGGATCTTGAATTCTTGTTATAATGCTTTAAAATGATTCTCTTGATCTAATCTTGATAATAATATTTGATCATGAATGCTTGTTCTATTTGTTCCTTCTCAAATGATAAAATAACTAAATATTTATATGCAACTGTACTAATTTCCCAAAAATTAGATTCCAAAAGCCGACACTTGAAATTTGAAATTTGAATGTTAAAATATCACCAACAACATATTAAATATTGGTCCCCGACAAGATAGGGGGACCCATACTCCCGTGGGATATGGGTTCTAGCCCTATCTGCTAGAACATTAAGTTTCAGGATCAAATCATTAATTATTTACATTTATTCAATCCTTGCAATCCTTTAGAAAATGGTAAAAACGAGCTTTGGAATGCACAATTTAGGAAATTAGGAGTTTAATTAGGTCCAATAATTTTGGGGGGGGGGAGCATAATGTGAAATTATTGAGGGTGACAATTTTTGACACTACATTTAGTCCCCATTTTAGTGAGGGTATGAACTTATGCTCAGACTCACACTAAAGTAGAGAAATATGTGTCGAGAGGGGTTCAAATGTAAGAAATGTTGAAGAGATAGGATGAATAAGGATCAAGGGAGGTGATCAAGCCCCTAGGATCCAAGATCCCATGGAAAACCAACATAAGCACAAAGGAACACACATGTATGATATGTAACAAAATAACATACATGTAAGAAAACATGAAGCATACACGACGAAAACATAAATGACACAAATAGAAAATAAAGATGACGATGAAATGAAAACAAACATGGTATAAACATGATCTAAATATAAAGAAGACACACAAAAATAAACACAACAAAACACAAGGTTAGTACTAAAAGGATCGGAGTCGGTAAGGCAAAGAGACCTCAATCTTAAATTGTCTCAAATACCAAACATCATCCATCGAATAAAGAAAATGCTCCATGAGGATTAAATTCATACACATCACTCATAGAACACATGGCTCCACTGGCAACCAGGTTTTATTATGCTAGGTGGCCATGTTAAAAGGTGTTCATGACTCACACAATAGAAAATTCCATTATTTGCTAGGTGAATCACAAATTGGGAGACACATGGGCTAATGAAGTCCGATATTCACTAGGTGAGCCCCCAAGACAAGGTAAAATGAGACACACACACTAGGTATATGAGGTGTTCCCGTAACAAGGTGGTGAAAATGGGAAACACACACTAGGTCTAGGGTGATCCCACAATACTGGTTTACAATTTTTGGCCAAACTAGACATTGAATTGATTTTTTTTAATTAATTCTCCACTTTTGAGCACCCATAACTGCTAAACCATAAGGAATTTGAAGATGATGCAAACTAGTGATTTGCGACATTGTTTCTGTAGATTCTAAATATATTTAAAAATAAAAAATTGAATTAGATTTCATTTCTTTTTCCATCTCCTTCAAAAACTAGTTTTTATCGATAAACACCATTTTTAAAGAGTGATGCTCACCATAAACAACATAATTTTTTTTCTATGAAGGATAAAATTCTATTTTTTTTGAATTTAGCTTTGTAAATACGATATCTAGCACGTTCATTTGGTTTCATAGTGTTTTATTAATTTTTTTTTTCTTAATCAAGTTTTGAAGTCAAACCAATTACAATTTAGACATAGACAGACCGTAAAAAGCATAACTTTTTTTGTATGTATCAAAATTCAATTTTTTTAATTGGATCAAGGAGATCAATACCTAGCTCGAACATATTTTTTAGATTTTTTTTGATAATCTACTATTTTTCCACATGTGCGGAATAGAGAGCTTGATTTTCGATGAAAAACCTATGTTTAATTAAACTAAAATAAAATACATAATAAAACAAGAATATATTAAAATTATATTCGATGGGTAGCTTGTTTTGAGGACTACCATCATCCAATTGGGTATGTGAAGTTTCCTCCATTTTCATCCTCAACTCGAGTTTTGAAAGGAAAAAAATTGCAAAAAAATGGTAGAAAAGGGGGAGAAGGGCAAAAGGGGTGGTTCTAGTGAACCCCCCTTTGCTAGAAGGGAAGGGTGGGTTTGCTAGAACACCCCCTTCTAGTGAACTCCCTAAAGTGTTTTCCCTCCGAAAACGTATATTTCCTTCCTCAAACTAATTGTAAACTAGTTTTGTGGGATCATCCTCTACAAGGTGTACCCATAACAACCATGCCAAGAGTTATACTCCCTGACAACCTTGATAAGGTGCCACAATATGTTATGTCGATGCTACACTAAGTTTAACTCCCATGAACAAAGTGGAGCAAATATACCAAGGTTTAATATCATAGGGATGGATATGCCAAGGTTTGACATCATGAGGGATGAATATTCCAAGGTTTAACATCATGGGGGACAAATATGCCAAGGTTTTAAAGCCTTGAGGGATGTTGCAATAACATCTCCATAAAAGATAACAATGGAAGGGGATTTGCTTAATACATGAATGTTACATCTTAGAGAACATCACACATGATATCACCACCAAGAGAGGACTAGTCAAGGGATTGAAAATCACACCCTATGACATACCAACCATAGTATAACCACCAAGAGGAGCGTCTTATGCCAAGAAAGGTCATAGTCTTATGGGAAATAAAATCCAGTATCACCAAAATGGAGACACATCACATGGATTAAGAAGGCCACACTTTGGATGACAAGGTCATATGTCCTAGGAGATGTATGCTATCATCACTAAGAAGGGACCATTTCTTATGTAAATAATGAGCGGGGTACTATATTCCCCCCTTAAAGGGTTAGTGTACTTGCTACACTAATGTTTAAGGAGGTATAAAGGGATCCCTTGCTAGAAGGAATACTCCTAGGAGATGGATAACTAACCCCTTGCCTCCCAAGCATAGGGACAAAGGTGAGCCTATTATGGTGCTCCTTACAAAATGAAAGATGAATGCATAAAGCCTAGTTTATACCCTCATGAATGGTAGTGAGCATGCTATGACACTACAACTACCACATGACAAGGAGCAAAGAATAATCAATGTTAACGGATTATGCATTCAATTCGACCCCCATAATGATCAAATTCTCTCATTTTCTTCTTTAAAGCATGAAATTCATTAGTAAGATACCCAAGTGTTCTATGATACACATAATAAGACATGTTTGTACTATTTCCTTTCTTGTCTTCTCATTCATAGATAGGTAGTAAAGTGATAAATCCTAGGTTGAGAAATGTGTCTAGGGTTTTTTCGATGTTATTCATAGGATGCAAGAAAGGTAACTTCTTAAGTTTATACTTCTTGGTTGATGGGGCAACGACTTGTTGTAAAGGTTGAAAATATTGGTAAACTAGCCCTTTAGTATCTTCAAATGGTGTTTGTTCCAAGAGAGAGTGGAATTCATGTTCATTCTTAGTCACATACTTGTTCCCTCAAAATTTGAAAGCCTTATCCATAAGTTTGTTCCAAATTGAGGGGTGTGTTTATAACTTTATGCTCATATGATAGAGGGTTGAACAATGTGTTTTCCTTGCTATTTTTTTTATAGGTGCTTCCATGTGAATTGGTTGAGGTATGCTTTGTGACTTACTTTTGGGGTGTAAAAGAGCAAAAATTTCAAGTGGTGGTATGGTAGGATGTTGTTGGTATGGGGTAGTAGGGCATTGCATTGAAGGATAAATGGTTGCATTATTCTCAAGGTTGTGTAAGGATGTTTTTATGAATTCATGCACACTCTCTTCATCTTGACCTAGGACATCAAAAATATTTGAAATAGGAGATGAATTATCATGATTGTCGTTATCAAAATGAGGGTCATCACCAAACACACAACTTGAAACATCAACCAAAGAATTCAAGGTCACCCAAATTTTACCAAAACACATCCATTTTGTAACAAGGTTTAGACTATTAAACCAATGGTGAAGAGCAACCAGACATCAAATCCAGATAGGGACTCCTGAGAGTATTCTATCACTAAAAGTTGACTTATGCCCAAATAATAGGACATAGACGCCCAGGGGTGTTTGAGTCTTTAACAGGTGTTCTGAAAGTTTAAAGTTTGACTGTGTACTACACTATTTAAGAATGTTGATTCTACTTGTAAATGGTGTAACAATCAATAAATTTCTAGAATTTGCTTAATTTATCCCAATTTGATGCAAAATGCAAGTATGAAATGATGTTGAAGATGTTTAAACAAGTTTGAATGCAAATTTCAAATCTGAAGTGTAACAATTCATTAATTACAAGATGCAAAGACCTAGAAATGATGACTTTTGAATGCAATTTTTTTTAACACAAACAATTCACTTTCATTCATCAAATGAACTAGATGCAAAATGCCTTAGAATATGTAGTTATGAGTTTTCAAATTGAGATATGCAAGTACAAACAAACTAGGTAGATAGAGAGAGACAAGTGTGAAAAAGAATATTGATGCACCTGCACAAGGATAGGTTTGCCCAAGGGCGTTTGAGTCCTTGTTCAGTGTTTTGAAAAGTGAAAAATAAATGTCTAACTTGTTATTCTTATATGCAAATAAGTTTGATAGTGATTGTTTTTCCAAAAAAAATCAATGTAATGCAAATGTAAATGTATGACAATTTTGGAACAAAATGACAACTATTTTAATACAATTTTGAAATGAAAATATGATCTACATGACTAAAACACACCCTAATGCAAGCTATGATGCAATATGGATGCTATATTTTTGAATTTTTTTGTGACTTTTTATGATGCAAATATGAAACCCTAAATGAGAAATGCAAGATAAAATGATGCAAAACCTAGATCTAGGGTTCAAAAGACTACCAAATTAGAACATGTTGACTTCACCAAAATGTAAAGTAGAAAAAGGATGAACCTTAGTTTTAGTGTGTAAACCTAGGGTTGCTTTTGTGGGACCTTTTTCCAATTTACAATCGAGTACAAGGTGAATAGATTGACTATCAACCATACAGGTGTGCCTATCAGACCTGAATCTACACTCTTAGAACCTTGAATATGGATGGGAAATGATTTGGAATGATTAACTAATTGAGTTATATGGCCTAATATAAAAAATCAATATCTTGAAGATGAACATATTGAAACAGTAATTTGCAGGTGGATCTAGGAAGTGTCGAGTGATGTGTACCTGTCACTAAAAGTTGGATCTAACATGCACAGAAGGAATCATATGCCTATTTGTGTATGGGTCCTAAAACTGATTTGGGGTTCCCCTGATGCTAGATTTGATCTTTTGTTTCCCAATTTTAGAGTTTTCAAAGTGTCATCAATAAATTCTATAATTAAGTTTCTGTAGCTTGACAACTTTTAAGGCTTAGAATGCAACAATGGAGAATTTTCTTTCAATCCTTCTTCAATCCTCTTCAAACTTGAGATTTGCACATTCACAAAGAGAAGAAATGTTGGGTCATTTAGGGGCTTGCCTTAGTCAAACCCTGTATAAGTGTTTCCACTTCCACAATGGCAATGTCAATGATAGGAATGATAGTTGAAAGGAAGGAATGATGAATCCACAAAATGTTGCAAATCACCACCCTTCAATGGCTTCCTTGAAGGACTAAAGTCATGCACATCATAGGTCAAGGATTTGGATCTTGCTTTTTTGAATTCTTGAATGCTTTAGAGACCTACAAAAAAGGTTAGCATTCACAAAACATGAACACATAAAATTTGACATGATGTTGGATCTTGAATTACTACTATAATGCTTTGAAATGTTGCTCTTGATCTACTCTTGATAATAGTATTTTCTCATGAATGCTTGTTCTAGTTGTTCCTTTTCAAATGATAAAATAACTAGGTATCTATATGCAATTGTACCAATTTCCCAAAAATTAGATTCCAAAAGCTAACACTTGAAATTTGAATGTTAAAATGCCACCAACATATTAAAGATTGGTCCCCAGCGAGATAGGGGGACATATCTACTAGGACATTAAGTGTTAGGATCAAATCATTAATTATTTACATTTATTAAACACTTGCAATCCTTTAGAAAATGGTAAAATAGGCTTTAGAATGCACAATTTAGGAAATTAGGAGCTTAATTAGGTCCATTAATTTAGGGGGGCCAAAACATAATGTGATATTGTTAAGGGTGATAATTTTTGACATTACATTTAGCCCCACTTTAGTGAGAGTATGAACTTACGCTTAGAGTCACACTAAAGCAGAGAAATATGTGTCAAGAGGGCTTCAAATGTACAAAATGTTGAAGAGATAGAATGACTAAGGATCAAGGGAGGTGATCAAGCCCCTAGGATCCAAGATTCCATGGCAAACCAACATAAGCACAAAGGAACACACATGTATGATATGTAGCAAAATAATATACACAAACATACACGTCAGAAAACACAAAGCATACACGATGAAAACACACATGACACAAATGGAACATAAAGATGATGATGAAATGTAAACAAACATGATGTAAAAATGATGTAAACAAGAAGAAGACACACAAAAAGAAACACAACAAAACACTAGGTTAGTACTAAAAAGGATTCGAGTTGGTAAGGAAAAGAGACCTTAGTCTTAAATTGTCTCAAATACCAAACATCATCCACTGAATAGAGAAAATGCTCCATGAGGATTGAAGTCATGCACATCACTCATGGAACACATGGCTCAACTGGCAAGCAAGTTGTACTATGCTAGGTTGCCATGTTGAAAGGCGTCCATGACTCACACAATAGAAAAGTTTGTTATTTGCTAGGTGAATCACAACTCGAGAGACACACAAGCTAGTGAATTTTGATATTCATTAGGTGAGCCCCCAAGACAAGGTAAAATGAGACACACACTAGGTCTACAAGGTGTACTCGTAACAAGGTGGTGAAAAAGGGAAACACACTAGGTCTACAAGGTGTGCCCATAACAACCATACCAAGAGTTATACTCCCCGATAACCTTGATAAGGTACCACAAGATGCTATGTCAATTCCCCACTAAAATAATCTAGAGCACAATTCAAAAGATGACATCAACACACAACATCCTAGGTCCATTACACACTTACTTGTCCTTAATCTCAATTCATCATTGTTGAATTGGACTTGATTGAGGAGAGCTTGACCCTAGCAATTTAGCAAACTTCCTATAAACTTTCTAAACATTTTTTTTTTATATTGTCCAAACTAAAGTTATAAAAGAATCAACAACTACTAAAAGGAAAGTTGCAATGATGGGAGACCCCCAAAATAGAATAATGAGTCTATATAATAATATAAGACGTAAAAAATCTAATCAAGTGATCAACAATCAACATCCTATCAATTTAGATCAATGAATTATATTTCAAATTCATACACCAATTCAAATCTACATTAAAAAGCTTAAATGAAAAAAATCAATTCATAAAATCTAAAATTTTAATTTATACAAATCTTAAAATTTCTACACCCCAAAAAAATCAAATTTTATAAAACATATCTTAAATTAATTATCATTCACTACTAGAACTCAATTATGCAATTCTACTAAATTCAACATTCTTTGAGTGCAAATGGTTCCATCAAAGTAGTTACATAGAAATCTATGACAACTCAAACATAGCTATCATATGGAAAGAACTCAATTTCAAACAAAATTGCCATCCTAAAGTTGTGTTTGTTGATGTGAACTACCTCAACAACTAGTTCGTTGCTTTTGAGGGGAAGGTGAACGCTCTACCAACTTATCTCCCTTTTTTATTATTAAAAATTGTGTGATTATTTTATTTTATCTAATTATGATATTAGAATTTTAATTCTTAAATTTGGCCCATCTCCACTTTTAAGTGCATAAAAAGAAACGAATATTTTAGTAATCATTTTATTTTAATGAATAAAAAGTGAAGTATTTTATATGTTTGTAGTCATTTTTTTTATAAATAATTTTGGCATATGTAAATCATTCTGCTTATAAATAAATGTGAAATATTTTATATTATAGTATTAATCATTTAATTATAATTAAGTATGACATATTTTTAATGTTATTTATTGTGTAATTTGTATTATTAATGAATATAATTTATAATAATAAGAAAGACAAGTTTTTGTTAAAAAATTATGTATATTTTTACAAAATTTTATTTTGTGATTCTTGTATCTCATGATTACTTTTATCTATTTGTAATTGGTAAATTCTATTTTTGTACACTTATATTTTAGGATTAGATTTTAATTTTTCTTGAATTTAAAATATGATTGCTATGGATTTTTCTCTTTTTTATTTATTTTTGTTTATTCCACTTTTACTGCTTTACCTAAGGTTTGTCCCTTAATTGATTATCACTTTTTAGACCCCCCCACTATCTATTTCTTGTTGCTAAATATTTAATTGTGTAATCTAATCAACCCTTGTCCTTGGCCTACATTCATATGAACATCATAGATCTTAATGCATTTTCACAATTTATTGCATCTCACATCTTGATCGAGTTTCATGTCCTTTACCAAAAGGATGGCTTTCCATGTGCTCTAAAAATGGATTTGATTTTTATAATTAATGAAATCAAAATATTATTATGTTTGCACATATGAACTCCTCTTGAAAATTTTACAAGTTTTTAAAAATGGCATGCCATGTCAAGCCCACATACAAAAAGTTATAACAATATGTAAATTTTTGATGGAGTGTTTATTGCAAGAAGAATTCAAGAATGACTTGTTACTTCATATAGATCAATATCCTTTGTATGTCTAAAAAAGCATTTGAATTACATATTGGTTGCTTGTTTTTAATTTGACATGTATTTACCTAGTAATTCTCAAGCACATCAAAGTAAGGGATAAATATAATGGTGAAAATTGTGTACCTATGCCTATTTCACTTATGTTTTAGATTTTCTTTGATTAAAATGTCCTAAATGTAATAAATAGTTTACATGTGACCTATTCTTGCATATATTTATCTCTTGACATAACCATACCCTGATCCTATTATCACCAAGTATATTGTAAATGTCATCATATAAAAATTTTGATGGGAGATTATTATCTAGATTCAGAAATGTTTTTTAATCCTATTGGAGGAGTAGATTTAGTTTTAGGAGGACAATGGCTTAAACAATTGGGAACAATGTCCTTCAATTTATAAGATCTCTCCATGCCATCTACACATGGGAAAAGTATGAACTTTTGGGGATACAATCACCACCAAGTGAACTCATTAGCTCTCATAGGCTAGAGAAATTACTCAATAAAGGTTCCTATAGTTGACAACACAATAAATTACTCAATTTTATAGCAACACAAGATACGACAACTCAAGGTTGACAAAATTTCAAGAGATACTTCACCATCATCAAAAATTATTTCAAGAGTCCAAGGTTGTACCTCTAATAAAATATCATAATTACGATATTGAATTACTACCAAGAAGCATTATTCATCCCAAATAAAGTTCTTGTTTACCTCTTATTATTATGCTCAACACAAAGATGATCCATTGAGAGTGTGCTCACATTACAAGGAACTAAACAATATAACTCCTAAATACAAGTTCCATATTCTTATTGTTAATGAATTGAAAGATACTAAAATATATGCAAAACAATCCAAATTTTTCCTTAGGGAGAAAGAAGTAGAAAGACATGTGATGTTACCTATAAGTGTTAATGACCCTAAGAACATTTTGGCAAAAACAAAGTGGCCAAAACCTAAAAATATTAAAGGTTTGAGAGGATTTTTGGGCCTAATAAGATATTATAAAAGATTTGTTTGTACCTATCATTGTATAAAGAAAGATTTATTTTGGGAAGGTATTAAATTGAATGTACAAAAATTTATGATTGAATGTTCAATGATATGTCAAAAAAATAAAGGAGAAGCAATAAATATTCCTAGCCTCTTACAACTATTAGGCATTCCAATACAACGTTGGGAGGAAATACCAATTGAATTCATTATGAGGTTGTCAAGGTCAAATCATATTAATGTAAATTTGGTTTTTGTGAACAACCTCATTAAGTATACACAATTTTTAAACTTCATGGACTCCTCAAAATCATATTACAAAACAAAGTCATCTCAAAATTCCTAATCAAGTGGAAGACTTTGCCAATTGAAGATGCAACATGGAATGATGAACAAATCATCCAAAATATTTTAGAGTTGTTAAGCATTAAGGGAAATGTTTTTTTGAAGGGGATGGAAATGCTATGACACTAATATCATATTCCTAATTATATATTATATATTCCTAAGTATAATAAGGATAAGCACTTGTTGTATGCTTAATATTAACATTAGTCTTAATTAATACCTTAACCCCTCTTAAATATAATGAAGATGTGTGTTCCTACATATTTAAGCCTAGATAAATAAGGAGATATTTCTCCCAAACCATCACATCATCAAATATTGAATTCATGTTTTATTATTTGATTATTGGAGGTCATCCTCTTGAATTGGTTTGCTATATTTCTGATTTTTACATTTATTTTTAAGAAATATCATAATAATATTTTTTAATTTAATAATCTTGTATGTTAGAATGATTTAGGGTGATGACTTTTAATACAAGTCATAGACACATAATTTAAAGTTTGGTATGCAAACCAATGGGTGACAAAAAAATTCTCATTATCATAAACAATAAAAAATGATATGTATTAATAATATAAAATCATACAATATATAACATTAAAATATGTCACACTTTAAAACAATGAACTAGGTGTTGATTGTTCATCTACCCTAACACTTTTTAATATAAACAAACAAAACTCGAACTAACAAATCAACACTTTATGGTGACAAATCTTGTTTGAAATTGATATTCCTTTCACTCAAATTTTTAGTTGTACTTTAAGAGTCTTGAATTAAGATTGAGGATAGCAAGCAAAGGTATAAATGACTTAGGATTATATTTGTTAATGTAATTTTTTGATTAATGTTTTAGATTTTTTTTAAACAAAAAATTAAATAAGATGTGGCTTTTGACCAATCTTTAATAATTTTCAAATGAATGAAAGAATTTCTTTAAATACAATATCATACTACACAAATCAACATAAATGTGTGTCAAGTTAGTCCATAATGTCTAGCACAACTGTCAAAAAAAAAAAATTTAAAAAGTTAAAGGTTCAAATCAGTATGAAAATGACCTAGTTCAAGTCAACATTTTTTAATCTAATCCAAGGTGATGAATGAGGGCTGTATGAGTCAATAATAAAATTTTGAGGATTGGTAAGTTATATACTGGATACACAAAACAATTGAGCTTATTGCCAATCTTCTATCAATAAAGTTATGTGTACTACATGTATCAACCAACGCTATCACCTTTCTCTTTTTTATATAACCAAACACTTGAAGTGTTTGTGCTATGCTTTTTTCCATTCAATGCATGTAAGGAAATAGTAGAAGTTTATTTTTCCTTAAATTTTTCATGAGTAAGTTCCATATTGGATTTCCTTCCTTTTTCTTAACCTCATTCTCAATAATAATTAGTTTATTCTCATTATTACCATATTTATGACCCCTAGACCATTTTATATTACAATGCCAACATAAACCTTTGTATGACTCCCTAAAAACCACTTTTTGACTAGGGATGTGTAGTGTAAAAAATTATCACCCTTGACAATTTCACACTAGGTTTTGCTCCACCTATGTGCTTAGACCTAATTATGCATTAATTACCCATTTTATAAACATTCTTGGAAAATCAAATTATGCATTTAATATTTCCCCTGACACTTTTAGACCTCGAAAAAGGTGGTCTAGGACGCATTGTGCTCTAGACCACCTAATTTGGCTCCAAATTCAAATATGTTAGTGTCGGTAATTTATTATTTGAATTTCCAATTTCAATTGTTGGTTATTGACATTGATTTTTGGGAAATTAGAAGAATTCATATAAATACAAGTCATTTTCAACATTTAAAATCCTAAGCACACCTAGTGAATTCAATTAAGAAAATAAAGTGTCCTAAAAGTATTCAAGAGTAGTCAAGAGCAAAATTATCACAATTATTGAAACATTTCATCATCCAAGCATCATGTCATGTATTATGTAAGTTTTGTTCATTATTTTCATGCATTTTGTTTGTGAGCACTAGCACCTGTAGGTATTCAAATTAATTCAAGTCAAGCAACAATGGATCCTTGAAGGTGATAAGTGTGACCTCAATCCATCAAGGAGATCTAATTTGAGTGGTGAGTTGTAGCAAGTTGTCAATTCATTACTTGTTTATCATTTGCCTCTATCCAAACAAGGATAACCTCTCTTTTATATCATAATTTTCCATTATGGAGGTAGGAATACCAACACAGGGTTTGAATTAGGTAGGCCCCTATATGGCACAACCCTTCCCTTCTTTTCATGTGTGCAGGTTGCAGATTTGGAGTGAATTAGAGGAATATTAAGGCTCTTTGTTCATTCATGCATTCAAGCACTACAAGTTGTCAAGCCACAAAAGCTATAGTTTCTCATCAATAGATGAAGTTCCCAAAAGGACAAAAGCTATAGACTAGTGACCTCTAGTCTATACTTTCAAATCTTGCAAAAAAGGAGGATAGTATAGGGTGCACCACATAAACCAGTTAATTCAAGCTCAAATTTTAATCTCAGGTTCCTCTGTGTCTACCTTCTATAATTTTGGATTTTATTTTTATCTTGTTGCATTATATTTCTCAAAATTTATAACAGACTGCTACATTTTCATAGTTTACATAGTTAATTCAAAATTAGTCAATTAACAATCATTCAGATCACTTATCATGTCAATACACACATGAAAATTATTCACAAGGATTAGAACCTCAATCCACCATTTTGACTCTTCCTATTAGGTTTTGTAGTCAAGTGGATTTGAGATCATTTTTAATCCTTCAAACCAGATTGGGAAGAGTGTAATTTAGGCCCTAGATCCCTTTTCCTAATCAAACATTTTAGTGAACCTGACTGTTTCTTAAATTTTAAACCTTTTGAAATCTAAAATATATCATTTTAAAATTTGAGTGTGATCTTAATTCATTTTCATTCATCATTTAGGATTTCATAATCATCATAAAAAGCATTGAAAAAGTAAAAAAATCACATTACATTTTGCATCCAAAAGACAACTAGAGTTAATTTCAATCATTGCAAAGTACACTTAATTCATGCTTGCATTGGTAAATTTGCATTAGGTCATATCAAATCTGAAAGTGTTCAAAGCATTCATTTAGGCATTTTCATATAGTGAAAAAGAGGAAAAGTGCATTGTTATTATTGCAAAAACCTAAAAAGATTTCAATTTTTAGATTTGTTAAGTTAGGATCAGTAATTTTTTGTACTTTATAGTCTTCAAATTGTATTCTCAAGTGCATTCATTGGTTAATAATTTTGAAAATTGCTTGAATAGTTGTCTTTCATATTGCAAAATAATAATTTTGTTAATTTGGAAACTTATTCACTGCTAGACCTGCATAGTCACATAATAGGATACTTAAACATTGTAGAGCACATCCAAATTTTGAATTTAGTAAAAATACCTTGCTATTCTAGTGCAACTATACCCTAGACCTGCTAAATTTAATCTAAATTTGGATCATACACCTATTTCTATGTTTTTTGTGTGCTTTTGCTTTCTAATTCTGCACTTTGTATGGTTTTTTGTGATTGTCCTATACCTTTCCTTGCAAGGTTTGATAAAGGTATATTCCTTGGATATTCTACTAAAATCAAAGCTTAAAAATGTCACAACAAAAGGCTAAGAAAGATTGTTGAAAGTGCAAATGTCAAGGTTGATGAAAATTTGCAGAATTCAATTGCAGTAGATTGATATGTTAGATGAACTTGCTTGTGGAGAAGAAGAAGATGAAAAATTTGAAGAAAAAGAAGTGTAAAATGAAGAGGAAGAAGCTCTGGAAAAGACCCCTAAAACCCCTAAGTATGTGCAAAAGAATAATTTTGAAGAAAAAATCATTGGAGACAAGAGGAAAGGAGTATTGAAAAGAAGCAAAGATGTTGAAGTTGAGGTAAATTTGTGTTTACTTTCTAAAGTGAACCTAAAATAGTGAATGAGGCATGCAAAGATGAACATTGGATGAAGGATATGGAAGAATAACTTATGCAAATTAAGAAAAATTAGACTTAGGAATTGATTCCTAGACTAGAAAACAAGAACACAATTGGAACTAAGTGGGTATTCAGAAATAAGCTGAATTGAAATAAAGAAGTGGTGAGAAGCAAGGAAAGACTTGTATGTAAGGGTTACTCACAAGTGGAAGGAATAGACTTTGAGGAAACATTTTCTTTGGTGGCTAGGATGGAAGCTATAAGAATGTTTTTGGAATTTGCAGCACACAAGGATTTTAAAGTTTACCAAATGGATGTGAAGTCTAATTTTCTGAATGGTGAATTGGAAGAAGAGGTTTACATGGAACAACCAAAAGGATTTCAATTTTTAGATCAACGGATATGGTGTGTAGATTGAAAAAGGAATTATATGGATTGAAGAAAGCTCCCAGAGTTTGGTATGCAAGATTAGACAAATATTTGATACAACAAGGATTCAATAAAGGCACCGTAGATAGTAATCTTTACTTCAAAATTGAGGAAGACAAAATCTTGATAGTGGTTGTGTATGTGGATATATTATCTTTGGAGGCAATGAAACTATGTGTAAAATATTTTTTGAAAAGATGGAGAAAGAGTTTGAGATGTCAATTTTTAGGGAGATGAATTTCTTCCTTGGGCTACAAATCAATCGAACAAATAAAGGCATTTTCATTTCATAGTC